>JACJUY010002316.1:36977-50538 GCA_014220935.1 Platorchestia sp. MABIK | reverse complement strand
CACTGGCTCTTTGATTTCCACGAATTTAGTGGGGTCTGAAATAATATTGATTAGGCTTTCGACATAATTGTTTTGCTTTAAAACGAAATATTTCTGCAATTTCCTTTAAATACTCATTTATGATAGCCAGTTCTCTGTAAATTTTCATACGAGCATTTAAAATGCAAGAACGATATGTGTGATTTCTTAATGTTCTTCAGAAAAAAAGTTCGTCAATCAAGGGATGACAAAAGTAAATTTTGCAAAGACAGCTTTTGACTTTTTTGTTCGTGCAGGGAGAGCTTTTTGGTCCTACTCTCATTCACGCATTCGAGCATTTTTGAAGTACGGTTGATGCTTGAGTTGTGTACGATATCGTCTATTGTAAGCTTAGCTTATACGTATAAAAATTAGTAGGACTGATGATCAGTTGCTTAGAACTTGAATCGAGGACCGTATTAGTTGCATAGCTAGGTCTAATTTTCTCCGCATAAGTTGATGTTCACGTAAGATAACGTATGACTGGATGATCGACGGTGCAGATTCAACAGGTCTTTTTGATTTTTGCATGAAGAAATGTACCTCAGAATGAACTGAAACGCTAAAGTATACAGGAACATTTTAGTTGTCATAGATATGCATTCAAACCCTTGTCTCATTTTATCGTTGAGGCAGCGATTTGAGTTACAATATGTCCTTGGATCACCAGATTAATTTCTTTAATAATATTGTGTAGAATTCGATGGAGCAGGATCGAATTTAATAAGTCCCATTTTCTGATATATCAAATTCTATTTTCGAGCAATACATGAAATTGATGTAAGCACCAAAAACACTATTTCGAATGTTACCTGCGTATTTCCGAGGTTAAAACTATCCAATGTCTCAAATAACTTTTTATTCTATTATACGTTCTATTATATTTATTATGTTTAAAATTATGTTTTTCTTCGACACTATTAAGCAACAAATTGACACGCCCAATAGGTGAACACAACCGTACCCAGCACGAATTGTTAATTTACATTTCAAATTTTGGCACTCGACAGTCACTGACCTGTTTAAATGTACCTATCAAATCACTGGACAATAATAAATAACAAGCTTGATTCAATGATTTTAAGTTAGTTTCAGCCGACCCAACCACAACAAAGATGATCAAAAAGGAGAAGGATGAAAGCACCATTTAGTATGGAGTGAAGGAAACTCGTGTTATGTGCACAAGGCGTATCCCCACAGCCTGACGTGGGCGTGACGCCTCATAGCTACTTCACTAAATGATCTGAAGACCATAAACCGTTCTTTAACTGATTCTCAGGAAATAGTTTTCAGAATCACGCTCTAAGCAGAAGTACAGAAATTAAGGAAGTAAGTCACATCTACTTGTTGAATTTTTTTTCAACACTCCAGGAAATTAAAAACGTGTTCTATTTTCAATTTCAGGTAATTATCAATTAACTTTTCAGACAACAATGCCCAGAATAGTTGAATTTTTTAAATGTTGGTCATTTACGTAAGTCAAAGACCTTCGTGATCCTAGGGGGAAACAATAAGTAATTGAAAATATCTCACTTAACTCGAATAATTTCGATGAAGATTGAAACATTTCGACTTATTCGCTGAAGTTTTCCACTTGCAATATTAAATGAGGTGCAGCCTATTTTCAAACAGCACTTCAACTATGCAAGAAATTAACTTTTATTGAGCCTATATGAGTTTAAAACGTCACACGTGGTTCGAAAATCACAAACACTGCTACTGTACATGAAACGTTAAGCAAATTACCTCAGTAAACGTCAATTACGCATAGGAAGAAATATCTATCTTGTTTTATTGAAAAATCTCAATATTTGATGCATGAGACACCTTCAGAGTATTGAGGATGAAGGGTAAAATAAATCTTAAATATTTAAAATATTTCCTACTCAAAATCAGATGTTCCAACCGTATTTGTGCATATTCTGTAGCTTAGAAACAGCATTTCAAAAATACTTAATATCTTCGTTGGTACATTAGAGTATCCGGTTCAGTAAATTTCAATCTTGGTTAAACCGATTTCTCAGAGAACAGGAATTTGTCTAGTATAGCTAAATTTGTATAAAGATAAATATAGAACTGCTTCTCAGTTCTTGTATTTTCAAGAATTTAATGTGTAGGGTTTTTTTTAATTGAAATCTTACTTACATCAATTGAAAAACCCAAAATAAATTACTTTGAGCGGAAAGGTTATCTTAGAATTCCATTTTATCAAATGTTAGGAGACATCGAGAAATTTCGGTCCCAAATTGTTCGAATATAGAAAACATTACTCGTGATTTTAATTCGGGTTCCACCGCTTTTGAAGTCTCACCCTGACCAACTTATCTCGGCATCTCCCACGTTTATTTTTCCCTTCCGACTCACTTTAGAAGTGGCCGGCCTCAGAGGGCTTGTCAAACACCTTTTGTGACTTGCACCAGGTTTCCTGCCGCATGATCACGGTGGTCCTTCATCCTATAAAGGGAGGAGACATATGAATCTAGTTTTATTGACCAACCTTGACATAAGTCTTGGTATTTGATGTATGTGTGATCCTCAGCATATTCAGGTTAATGCACTTATTATTTATCTGATCACACGCAAGGATTTTGGGCTCGTGTATTTGTGAAACACGTTTCATGCAATGTTTAACACGCATTGTCTTAGAGTCATCGAATGAAATGTGGCTGTGTCGGTGATTTTTAGAATCATCGTTAATGGAGGTGTCTGGTGTCTTACTTCGAACATGAGCGTGAGACGTACACAATATTATCCTTAGCTCATCTTTGTAACAGATTTTAGTAAATTAAAAAAGTGTTCAACAATACATCAAGTGCTCTGTAACTCTACTTCCGTTCAAAACGCTTTGTTCAAATGCGCGTAGTCTAGTCACATCTGATGATAGGAAGGGTGATCTTGCGTGCTGGAATCTATTATATATTGACCGAGATGGTAATTTGCGACGCTTCTTCGTATATTCTCTGATTTATGGTGATCGTCCATCGTCTTTGTTCCTAGCGCATGACCCTTGGCTCGTAAAAAGGCTCTCAAGAAGTCCGTTCCAGACATTCTAGTAGCGTTTTCTATGTGCGATAACTGCCCTTAATAGTCACACAGTCGTCTGAGATATGATTACAAGTTAGCTTAAGCTTCAGTAACCACAATGAAGGTGTTCTAAAAGAAGAAAGATGAAGGCCCCGTTCAGCATTGAGTTGAGAGAACGTGGAATCTGCGCACAAGGTGTGTTCTCACACAAGTTCCTCTAAGCATAGCGACTGTAAGTTACGAAGGAAGCTTCTGGAAAAAATAGAAGTTGAAGAAGAAAGTTATAGGTATTAAAACCGTACAGCAGCAAACCAAAAAACGATGATTTTTGACATAACAAAAAGCTTATTTTCTTCTTACACAAATGAAATTCTACATTCTAACTTTCAGCTCGGGACCTTAAAGTTTCCTGTCGGAGTGTTACTTCCCACAGATACAATATTCGTATTCCATTGGGGGAAAAAATAGTTATTGATTAGTTTTCATGTGAGATCCAACGTCAGACAAAATGTCATCGCGGGCTTTTAGAAATTTCAACTTACTGAAAGAAGCAGAACAAAGCCCTTTAGTTTAATTTCGTAAATGACTCTAAATTCTTAAGCTTTAATTTAATAAATTTCGATCAAATTTTATGTTAATAATAACAGACGGTCGCTTTGAAGTAAACATTACTTTCTAAAGTAGAGCAATGACAAAATTTTCATTCATACCCTTGATCACTTCACAACGTTGTGAATAAGATTACAGTCAGTGAAATTTCCCTCATTCAATCCTATGTAATTATGCGCAGCCGATAAAAGCGTTCAAATTTAATTAGAAAAAGCTGTTGTTCGCGATTTACGAGAGAATACAGATTTAGAGGCGGGACATGCGTATGCATGAGGCTTTTTTGCGGTCATCTTTCTTACCACCGTGGGGCCCCGTCGGACGGTGTTCCAAAATGGCGAAATCCATTAAAGCAATTGAAAAAAAAATTCGGCAGCGAGTAAATTTCCCGTATTGTGTTCCAAATTCGAAAAGGAAGTTAATTTTTACTTTTGCCATTGTGTCCCAAATTCCAAAAGGGAATTAATTCATACCCTTGTTACAGTGTTATACCATACTGAAATAAAGAGAACGGTATTTATTCGTTTACCTCAAGTTTGTTATTCAACATGCTTCCCGTAAATTAACCATTGCTTTACCGCAATCATCCACAGATGCTGAAGTCGTTGGTTGGCACAGAAAATTTGTTTTTAAAATCTTGTCGCCATCGCGTCGCAATGCTGAATTTTTCATTGGCTTTCAATGTCGCAATCTCTTTTGTTCTCTAAGCAATGGTGTATTTTCAGAGAGCCAATTCGTGAAATATCTTCACATTACATTGTATTTCGTTTTATAAATCTAGTTTTTTTCACATTCCCACTCATAATTGTAAAATTTAAGATACTATGTGCTTTAAGCCAAAAAAATGCTTCAGTTTTTTCAATTCATAACTTATCTTCCATGAAATAATAACGAATGAATTTGAACTTCTCATCTTATTCTCGCACGTAAGTGTTCTTTCCATATTATTTTGACTTTACTTCTGAAGAAAAACTTAATCCTTTGGATTTGGAGGTAACAAAGTAGGTGTTTTTCGCTAAATTCGTAAAAGCATTTCGGTCAACATAAAATCATATCGCTTGGAGTTGCTCTGCGCGCTTTCAAAAAAATGTTATTGAACCTCATTTTACGTACAAAATTAATATATTTACACGGAGATGCTATACTAGCACATATGCTCACCATTTTTGCTTCTGTTTTCATCTCAAGACGCAATAGTAAAGACATTTGCTTTTTGCTGTATGCCAGGCGGGTTCCAGCAGACCAGCCTCAACACATTGCACACAAAAATATTGTGTTTTACTCGCCGCAATGTTGCCTGATGACGATATTGTGCGTCTCATCCAAGACCAGAGCTAAAAATATGCAAATGGGGCTGCCCGCAGAGCGTTCTTGCTGAGATTGATGGAAGTGGACATGCATGAAGTTCTTGGACTTTGTGTGCGAAAAGAGAAGGTATATTTGGAATACAAGTGCGGTAAAGTAGAAGCAAGATTCGGATTACGAGTACATGAGGTTTGCGGTGTAGGTTTTATGATTTACCATGCATGTTATTCATCAAAACAGTGTGTCTGAATCTTAACTATGTACTCTACGTTGAAAATACATAACCTGAGCCCAAGAATTGAATGTGGTTCAAACATCGTGAAAGAAATCAGAAATCTTAGAAAATCATTCCTAAGTAATACGCAAGAAATAAGAAAACGGCACCTGTCAAGAACCTGTCAAGAACGGCACCTGTCAAGAACCGCTAGACCGTACGAGGGCTGGAATAGTCTTTGGAATATTGTAGTATAATTTATTTTGTGATGTCTTACACAGCAATTTATCCTAAGCGAATCTTAATAAAGTGATATGGACTCCCCAACGCATAGAACTGGTGATCTCAGAGAGTTCCTTATAAGCCCTTAGGCAAGCAATCTTCAGCTCACCATTTATTAAGCCAGCTGCCTCAGGCCAGCATTTATTAGGCTACTACTGAGTTATTTCTTTTGCTTATTGCCTTTCCAATAAGAAGTCCGCGGAGAGAGATAGGTGTAGTATCATGAAAGATAAGCTTGAAAAGAGATTGAATACTTCTTATACATAGATTGTCATTAACAAATTTTGTTGTTCAGTAAAAAGTCTTCAAAAATATCTGAGCACTCTTGTTGAAAAATATTTAAAAAAAGTTCATGAGCTGAAAAATTCTGGCCACTGCATGGAAACCGAAATGAAGTTATTTCAAAATTATGGAAGAAATTCCTTAAATGTATCAAACTAAGCATGAAATATACTTTCCACACACGTTATTATGTAGTAAATAACATTAAGGCCTCTAACGACTTGCAGACACCCCGCTATTATTTTGTTATCCTCCTTTAGCAGACACTGAACAGATCCCAGTCACTGACTGCGTAAAATCTAATGCTTTTTCAGAGACTTATTGTGGTAAATAATTGAGAAGACCTAATGTGTTGCCATTAATCTCGCCGTAATCTACAAGAAGGTCGAACTGGGAAAAACTGTAGGAGACGGAATTGTTACTAAAGAGATGGGCAAAAATCTTGGAATATGAAAGTAATAATACAGAACATTGAACTAATATTGGGAGTATTGATACGATATAATTAGGTCTATCGTTGAAAAGCCAATTAAACACTAGAAGAATTAAGAGGTCCTACTGCATAAGAAATATATTAATGCCATACAGCCAGGTCTGGAAACACAGATGCAACACTTAGTTGATAGCAGCTCATGAATAAAGGAGGAAGAGTATAGTTCACGAGAGTGAGCCAATTGAAAATTACAAATTAAAAGCCGGAGGGGGGAGAAAATCAAAATGCTTAAAGAAGAATAAGTGCGCCCAAGAAAATAATAAAAAATCTAGTTGAGAGATATAAGATAAGGGTTTTCAATTTGAGGGGATATGAGCTATGCAAGGTATTATTAGATTTTTATTGAAAGATTTTAAAAACGCAGGTCCGATTTAACTAAGATTCTGTCTAATATTTGAAATTGACTGCTGTTGCATTCAGCGTTCCAATGCTACCTGATGCTGAAGTGAGACAGATAACCCAACATTTTTCAACTCAATTCAGCATGTTCAGCTTCCCGTACGTACAGTGTTCGGAGGGTTGAACCAACGTACTGTGATGTTCATAGCACAAAACTAAAATTATAGACTCTTTAAGATGGCACGCTTTTCGAAAGTTCATCTCTGAAGTGGTAAAATGAGGCAATTGTGCGCTTATGAATCGGAACCATTCGAACATAAATACCTGGACAAATTTTGAGCAAAGATTTAAGAGCTCTGGCTACAACTTTTTATACTGCTAACCAAATTATGGGAAAACATAATAGATACGGAAAAAGTTTATTATTAATAAACAAAGAAGAATATATACATGGCAGGAAGGTAACAATTGACTGAAAAATTATCATTTCTCTACGGAAACTATTTGAAGAGAAAAAAGTTTTGAGAATGGTGAATTCTTTACGAAGGTCGTCATTATTCGGACACGCTCTGAGAGAGCGTGAAATACACGCATATATTCCCATCATTTCCTGCGCATTGAAGATATAATAAAATGCTAAATCGTGGACTAATGAAATTTGGTTGTGGTAAATAGAGGAATTACATTTATTTTTAGGCCAATTTATACCTACAACCAGAAAATTTGCTCCGACTCACTGGCGAATTTAATATTAGGGTGTCTAGCGTTCAAATGCTGAAGGAACAAATGCGTTTCAAGTGAGCATAAAAGGAACGAAGGCATCGTCAAAGAACGCTCGTAAAAATGGGACCGAAGCTCATAGGATAATTTTTGCAGCCGAAATGTCCAAATTAACTACTTTCAATATTTCCATTTGCTATTAATCATTTCGTTGATCGACTATTTATCTAAAAATTATCCAAAATATTCAAATTAGCAAAGCGAGAACTAAAATTTCAAACATAAATCGTCGATTTCAGAGTATCACTTTTGAAACAGAACGATGCACATTTGAATAAGCACTTAATTTTTTTGCCAGTCATGTCTAAAATTGAGCGAATGCTACAACTGACTAATTATGTTACAACTCGCTAGTTATGCTACAACTCACTTGTTACAACTCGTTAGTTGTGTGTTTCATGCAGCTCCTCTGGGTAAACTTAATGCTTGTAGATGACATATTTTCCGTTTCAAACTTAGACAGTAATGACCAATTTCTGTAATAAATAAACAATATTTTTCCAACATTCTGGTTCTGGTAGCTGTGAATTTTTACCCTATCGTATCAATAATGATGCATTTCTGAAAGTTACAAGGTACCGTATTCCCTAAACGTTTCGTGACTGGGCGAGAAATATTTAAAATTTTAAAAAAGTAATCCAAGACATTTTGAAAATGTTTGAAATCCCTCTTCAAGCTTAGCGAGAATTTTCTTCGAGTTGCAGTATAAATCCCGAATTTTCAAAAATATGACCAGTTATCATGGATGCTGGAAAGATTTAATTTACATATGATCTGAAACTAACCTAGCTAATGCAAATTTAACAGGTGCAGCGGAAGATTGCAAAGACAGGCGTTTAATCTAAGAAACGGAATTTACATTCTCTAATGCTTTTCCTCACAAACTTTTGGGGATAACTTTATATAAAGACTAATATCCGCCTAATTTAAAAGAAATATTTCAGTTCTTTCGTTACATCGCACAAAAGAGCGTCAGCCTGAGTCCATTTCCGACCCCAAAACTCGTTGAGAAGCTCAAGCCGTGTGGTAGTTGCGCACGATCGTTTGCCACAAAAATCAGAGACCAACATTCGTGGTGCTCGTCCGCATTTGAGAGTAATTGTGAGTTGTGCGTAATTCATGGAGTGCTGCTCCCGGCGTGCTGGAGAGCTCATTAGGCGAGCCTCGCTGCAACTGCAATTAGCAATGCAAGCTCGTAAAAAATGCTGGAGAACTCTGTGCCTCAAAGTAAGCTCTTCACCCTCTGCTCTGCGGTCAGGAAGCGTTCTGCATCTCTGTGAAGATATCTTAAGGAAAAGTCGCAAATTAGATGCAATGCAATCCTCCTCAATGACACTGCCCTCCAAATGCTGAGAAGTAGAGCAGGCTGGAAGGTGGCCTTGTGATCTAAGAGAGCAACTTGCAGTATGGACTGCCTCGATCTCGAATGGATTTTGGGATCCAAATTCAAGGGAGGTGAAGAAGTTGAGGAAAACAAAATTACTGTATGGACAGCCTCGGCCTCGAATTTATTTTGGGATTCGAAATTAAAGGTTGACGAAGTTTTTTGATGAATATGTTTGAATATATGTATTTGAATGGCTTTTGGGACTCAAATTGGAAGAGAGTGAAGAGGTTCTGGAAAACATAGCTGTAGTAAGGACAGTCTTGATCTAAAATGATTCATGGGACTCAAAATTGAAGGGCGAAAAAAGGTTGAGGAAAACGAAGTTCCAGTATGGACAGCCTCGATCTCGGATAGTTTTTGGGATTCAAAATTAGAGGTTGGCGAAGTGGTTGATGAAATACAATAGCGGGATGGTCAGTCTTGGTCAAGATTGATTCTTGGAATTCAAAATTGGAGGGTGAAGAGAGGTTTCAGGAAAGCAGCGTTGTTGCACAGACGTTAATTCTCGGTCAAGAATGATTTTCAACGTCTTCCGAGCTCGAAATCGGACATAAGACAGAAAGAGGCTTCAGAAATGCTGGGTTGGAGAATTGATAACCTCAGTAAAGAATGTTCATACATCCCCTTGAATAAAAAATTTGATGTGTTAGGCTGACGTTTGATGAAACATTTTTTGACCATGTGAAATATATGCTTCAGAGTAGCTGAAAAGAAAGCATGCGTATGAATGAATCTTCTGTAACATTGGAGGAGTTGAGGGTTAGATATTTTAAAATTTTGAACCTATTCAGTTGCCATTAGTCTAGGATCGATGATGAAATTGAGAACAAACGAAGATGTTGCTTACCCTTTAGTAAAATAAAGAAGGAAATAAAAATTGTTTTCTAATCTTTTGCTGTCCTCCCGAAAAATCGAGATGTTAATTCAAAAATAATGTTTGGATACAAAGATGTTTGGATAAATTGTTGCATTTTTGAACTTTAGATACGAATTGTATTATGTTGTCACACTGTCATAAATGTTTCATTAATTAGACTGCAATGACTACACAATCATTAAAATAATATGGCAAAGAAACATGAGCATCATTTTCCTAACATTAGTATCCTTGAGTTTCAACCTGTACATCAGGTACTTTTCTCCTACTCATCAGGCTCAACATACACATAAATGACACCTGAGTGTAGATCCTGGGAGTAAGAAGTCTGCTTAAATATTGCTTAAATTAAATACGTGTGAGAAAATATTCCCTGGTGTGAATGGTAGAATTTGAGCTAATCAGTTGATGCGATCTGATGCTCTTTCGCTGACGGACTTGAATAGCGTCCAATTAACAGATGCACCTTCGTGCAAGGGTGCTGCAGAATTTCCTCTCGGCAAAATTAAAATAAACGATGTTTTCCTAGTACAGCATGCGAGAAAAGTGGTGCAGCAAAGTGGAGAGGGATTTTGCTCGCGGAAGAATTGAATTGAAATGAAATTTCAACTCAAGGGAAGTACAAGGGAAGTGATGTAACGAAGTGGGGAGGAGCTTAAGTCGTGATTAAATTTAATTGATGTTAAATTTTTCTAACAAAACGGTCAAGAAGAGCGGCTTAGCGAAGCGGGGAGAGATGAGGATGAGGTTCTTTAGAAGTTATTTAGAGATACAGAAAAGAACGCGGCTTGAGTCAGGATTGGATTCTGGTACTTTTTTGCAAAATGACTAAAAAAATGATGTTGACGAAGTTAGATCAAAGCCAATATTCCAAATAGAGCTATTCAGTATTGTGTTTATCTGTGGATTCTTCCATTTCGAGTAGTAGGTTTTTTTGGAACATAAAAAGAACTTAAATGACGCTTCATAAAATAGTACAATTTGCATTCATAGATGAATGATGAGCAATGATGTTATTTTGAGAATAAAAGCTTCAAAGTTCGCTAACTAGCAGTAGACATTTTCTTTATGGAACTCGATACAAGTTAAAATGGAGCGCACTTTAGTTTTGATTTCACTTCATCATTGTGACTTGAGCGCTATCCCCGAAAGAAATAATGCTTCCAATGAGAAGTGTTTGGATTGCCGTTTTCCAGCATACTTTTACCCTGCCCTCTCTCATGTGATGAGGGAATTGAAGCAGATTTTCTCATATTTAAGTGACTCCACAGAATGGAAACTGACCCCAAAAACGTTCATTTCACTGAAGAAAGCATTACAAAATCGCTCGCATCCACACCATGCGTGAATAATTCAAGCAAAGGATATGGGCACAGGGTAATTTCCAGCATAATTTCCTACGCTCAGTTCCAGATAACGAACGCTTGGAGGCCATCGTGGTTTCCTATCTGAATGAATGACACGAAAGCTTGAACGTGATGGAGGAACTATGTTCCTAGGTAGCTGAGCTGGATAACTTATGATCAGACTTTTAAAAACTCCGGTAATCCAAAAATATTTCAACTCGAGAGAACTTATAATCAGCACCTCATTTTCGAGGCTCGAATGATAAAAACATAAAAAAGAGATTGCAGCTATAGCGAGCCCAAAATCAGTACCTCATTTTTTAGTTTTGACTTATAAAAATAAATAAATACAGTACCGTAGCTCAAGAAAACTTAAAATCAACACCTCATTTTCGAGTTTTGAATGAAAAAATTTGTATAAATAAGACATTGCAGCTCGAGAGAACTTTAGAACAGTACTAAATTATTGAGTTTAGAATGAAAAAATCAATATTAATAAGATACTGTAGCTCTTGAGAACATAAAATCAGTGCCTCATTTTCGAGTTTCGAATGGTAAAATCCATGACAGATATATTTGAGCTCGCGAGAACTCAAAATCAGTGTCTCGTCTGCTAGTTTGAGATGAGCAAATCCCTGCCACAAAAGCCACCCTCGTCAACATGACATCTTGTGCGAAAGATACGTAGCTGTTTGCTGGTGTAACATGAGGGCTCTGAATTATTGTTGCTGAGTTGCTGCTGGGGTTAAGAAGAAAACACCTGGAGTTTCTTCACAAAGTGAAGCACTCCAGGAGCTGCTTGCTTTTCACTCCAACACAGAAATTGATTTGCGTGATGTCGTTCTGTGACTTCCATTGGGATCAAGAGCAGTTGCAATTTCTCAGAGCGTCATCTGCATGATTAGGTCCGACAGCGAAGTCTCTACTTCTACTACTACAGTGTTTGTTTTCGTGCTCTGTTGTGGAGCCGAAACTTCAACTACCGCCGTACTGTTGTGAGTTCGGTTCATTTTGTTCGTGTTGCTCTGATGGAATGTAAACACTCACGAGTTCAGAATGGTGGGGCTCGTACACGGTACAGGCGATGGCGGCATCGAGGCGCAAAACAATCCAATGTTCCGATTGAGTTTATTGATTTGATTGATTGAAATGGCCTGGAATTTTATGCTCTGCTAGCAAAGCTTGCATAGCTTTTAAACGGGAAAGCCAAACCATCAAATTGTGTGCTCGCACTAAAAGGTTCAGTTTACATTAAATTGAATGGGAATTTAGACTCAGTTATTGCCCTGAAAATAGGTGCTCTCGCCTTCTCGTGTAGGTTTTGAAATAATT
Source organism: Platorchestia sp. MABIK (assembly GCA_014220935.1). Classification (NCBI taxonomy): domain Eukaryota; kingdom Metazoa; phylum Arthropoda; class Malacostraca; order Amphipoda; family Talitridae; genus Platorchestia; species Platorchestia sp. MABIK. The sequence continues at coordinate 38,253 of JACJUY010002316.1, read as the reverse complement.
TTTTCGAAAATCTCAGTCATGTGAGTGTCGATTTTTTTAACAAGATTTACGAGTTTTTGACTGATGGAGAACTTTATACGTAGCAGGAACACCGCTTAAAAGCTCTTGTAGCTTTAAAAGTTTATCATTGTGAATTTGCGATAAAACGTGAGAACAAAATTTGTGGATGAAAAGCAGAAAGACTTTAGGAGCGCCGGCCAAATGCTACCAGAAATTATAAAAGTTTGAAACAAATCTCTTGCCTACTTGCAGTCGACGTATAAAATGTCATGCCTACTTGCAGTCGACATGTAAAATGTCATGCCTACTTGCAGTCGACGTATAAAATGTCATGCCTACTTGCAATCGACATGTAAAATGTCATGCCTACTTGCAATCGACATGTAAAATGTCATGCCTACTTGCAGTCGACATGTAAAATGTCATGCCTACTTACAGTCGACATGTAAAATGTCATGCCTACTTGCAGTCGACATGTAAAATGTCATGCCTACTTGCAGTCGACATGTAAAATGTCATGCCTAATTGCAGTCTACAAGTAAAATGTCATGCTTTCTTGTAGTCGACATGTAAAATGTCATGCTATTTGTATACAATATGTAAAATGTCATACCTAATGGCATACGATATGTAAAATTTCATGCCTACTTGCGGTCGACATGTAAAATTTCAATTTACTTAAGTTTGACTCGTACATTCCTAAGGAACATTAAATTCACATGAATTTTTTTCATAAAGACAAACACTTCTCTTGTCATGAATTTTTTAATATCTAATTGACTATCGGAGCTTTTGTCGCCTGGATCAGGTAGAATGCTTTGTTTCATGACATTGTCTTTCTTATTTAGATTTTATTTGGTAAGAAACGCCTAGTGGAAGTGTTCGCTACTGCATACTTCAAATGTGACAAGTACTTATTAATGTGTGAATGACTAAAAGATTCAGGGTGTATATTCGAAAATTTATTCATCAAACATTGCAAAAATTTACTCGCTCATAAAAAATAACGACAAAATTTGTCATTCTGAATTTGGAATATTTATGTAAGTTTCGACGCTTCATAATGCTTGAAATTGATTTTTCTTGTTTCTTAACAATTACAGAAAAGAATGATTGATCAAAAAATTCCTCTCATCAATTCTACTTCCGAGCTGTTAAGCAAAACTTCTAGAGTCTCTCAAGGATGTTCTTGTTTTTCTTATTTTTATTTCTCGGGCCTCTTCTATTTCTTATTTTCATTTCTCGAGCCTCTTCTATTTCTTATTTTTTTTTTCGG
>JACJUY010002316.1:0-36920 GCA_014220935.1 Platorchestia sp. MABIK | reverse complement strand
GCCTCTTCTATTTCTTTTTTTTATTTCTCGGGCCTCTTCTATTTCTTATTTTTATTTCCCGAGCCTCTTCTATTTCTTATTTTTATTTCCCGAGCCTCTTCTATTTCATATTTTTATTTCTCGAGCCTCTTCTATTTCTTATTTTTATTTCTCGAGCCTTTTCTATTTCTTATTTTTATAAACGACGTCGTAAAATCCACATTTTTCTCGAATTATACTGCTTGCAGACGACAGCGCGTTATCATCGAGTCTCTCCCCGAAAAGAAAGTGAAGATCGCGAACAAAATAAATCAGGTGTTAAATAGCATTTAGTTCTGATTCATAGCAGATAAAAGCAACATCAACGGCGAAGCGACTAAATATTCCGTATTTCTATTTCTCTTCTAAGTAGGAAAGCACAGCTCCCTGGCGTAATGATTTGATGCGAAAACGTTCAAGAAATTGAGTGTTGAAAATTTCTGGGAATATCCAAAGCAAAAATTTGACGTTCAAAAGTAATATCCATTACATAATCACACACGTACAACGCTGTCCAGGTTCATCAAAAGTTTGCCCAAAGTCAAGCATATTCTACCAAGAGAAGCACTGAAATCTTTTACGACGCTCCGTAAATTCGATACGACATTGAAGAATGGCATGCCACAGGCAAAAATGAAACTAGTCGAATATTCAGATAGCAAAAATATGATGTTAGAGCTATCTCATATTGAGAATTTGATTCGCTCAAAAATGATCTATTCACGAATCTAAAATTTCTGAAGCTGCCAGATCACTACTGGTTTTTGTTAGGAAGTTCATGGGCAAATGTTTCCAACCAACAAAAATTTTCACTTGCAAATAAAATTTCTGCTCAAATTGACACATATGACTACTTCATGAGAAAAGACATAGGCTCATAGACTCTTATAATTCGGAAACTTTAAATCACGATGGCTTTCTTTTCGCTGGTACCAATTATTGAAACTTCATATCTAATGATGTTTTCGATGTTCCCATGCGCTTCCTCAGCTTTCAAACTTACTCTTTAAAGTAGGCTTGCAATTTAAATGTTCTCAAGCTTTTACTTTTAATTCTGGACGAATTATAAATAAATAAAGATGAATAAATAACTGATGCACATGAAAAAATCAAACAAAATGTTGTTTCTATATTCTATTTTTACCACTGGTGTAAAAATAAAACTCTGAACGAATTTCTTACTACAAATAAAACGCCCTTAAAAAAGTTAACATCAAACGAAGAAAGACGTTGAGCAGGACACCAAATGTATTTTTATCAGCTTGATGTTCGCATATTTAGCATATAAGTGTAATTAGTTCCGAGTCAGAAACAGATGTACTCTAATTTACCTACAGATGTATATAATGTAACAGATGTATGATAATTTATCTACCATAGTTTACTGCAGAAATTTTTTCACCTAAGTTGCCGTATAAGCCTCGTATCTCATTCGACTCACTATGCTAGTATTGTTGGCTGTTGAATGTTACGTATATTATTGTGTCTAACTTTTAATTACTTCCATGTTACTGATATACAGTATGTCCCACAAAAACCCGATCCGAGTATTTATACCCGTATCATTAATACCATCATAAGAATTCCCGTCTCAGTAAAACGATCATGAGAATTCCCGTATCAGTAATACCATCATAAGAATTCCCGTATCAGTAATACCATCATAAGAATTCCTGTATCAGTAATACCATCATAAGAATTCCCGTATCAGTAATACCATCATAAGAATTCCCGTATCAGTAATACCATCATAAGAATTCCCGTATCAGTAATACCATCATAAGAATTCCCGTATCAGTAATACCATCATAAGAATTCCTGTATCAGTTACACCATCATAATTTTGTTTGAAATTAAATGCTTATGGTATTCTTATGATGGTATTACTGATACGGGGAAATTAATACTCGGTTTGAGTTTTTGTTGGACATACTGTATAAACTTTCCAAATGTTTTTCAAATTTTCAGTAAGTTCAAAAAAAGTTACGCTCTTTCACAACAATTTTACTAAATTGGGACCATAATTGTTTTAATGTCAACATTTTTTCATGCTACTGCAATTCTTTTATTTTCTCGGAATATTTACCCCAACGTGTAATTTTGTGAAAAGTTGGGAGAAAGTTTTGTTAAAATTAAAAATATTTTTATTCCAAAGGAGCAAAATTGCAAAAACTATACAAAATAACTGTGCTTAAAAACTGATTCGAAAAAATATTCAAGTTCTAACACTCATTTTAGCACTAAACTAGCAGCTTTATCCACCCATATTCGACGTTAAGCCTAAATGAAAACCACGTTTCTGCAATTTCTTTTACCACAGAATATCCAGACATGAGCCAACCAAGGCGCAAATTTTACAGGAGTAACGCGTCACTACAGCCCCAACGTCTCAGGTTGGTGGTCGGAAGAATGAGAAAATTTCTCGTAAAGCGTGTCTTCCATCATACCCGGACTGGCCTCTGTCATTCCATTTCCAGGGTTCCCCAGCCCCTGATCACCACATCACGCACCTCGCCAGCAAGCCAAAAAGATTGCTACCGAAGCTCGGACTCAATCTCGCCCACTGTGACAGTACTGCTGGAGCTCAGGAGAGATCACCAGTGATTCCTAGCCCAAAAGACCTTCAAAGATTGTTTTTTAATGGCCCTTTTGTTACTTTTATGGAATTGAAGTTTAAGTCTGTGATCCGGTAATTCAGAACAGCAATAAGAAGTAGAATGAAGCTGCTGTATACAAGATTTCTTCTGTTCAGATATTTTCTGCTCACTGCAGTTCTGAGACGCAAGATTATACCCATTGTGTTTCGTTTTCTCTACAGTGCGTAGAATTGTAACAAGATCAAATATTTCAATTAGTGGAAGTTTGAGAGTTTTCAATCATACGTTCTAAATGCACCTTACCATTCCTGACTTGCACTTCCGAACAAATAAAAATTACCCCATTGCAGGGGTTCGTAAATCGAGGGGGTCTTCTTTAACAGTGGAAAATAAGTGCAAATATCATTACACTCTCACATGAATCCGCGACGTTTACCAACGTGCCCAATGGTAAGATTGTGAGTCAAAGAAACAAATTTGACAGGTTACAATTCTTGGATTAAGTAATGTTCGGTAAAATAAATTACATGAGAATCGGAGTTCCAGAGTGACAAGTGAGTGGCGAAATCTTATTGCCGTGATAACTTCACGTCTTTGCTTGCCAAGAAAAACGTACAGACTAATTATTTGGAAATCCACAGAGGCTGGTACAGTTCGAATATCAATTCATTTTCAATACCTTGCATTACACTAAATTACTTCTATGTTTTAAATTAAAATTTTGCTTCCTCTCGCAAGTGCTTAAAAATGAAATTCAATACCGCAACCTTGAGAGTCCACAAAGGATGCCATAGTCTATATGCTCCATGGTAATATATAATCAGGTTATCATGGGCAATTCTGCAACTGTCACCCAGCGTTACGTAAATATGACAAGAGAACATGAGCAACGTTTCTTGAAAACGAGTACTAAATAATAATGTTTTGTGAATAGATCCAAAAAATGCAAGCTCGGCAACTATTAGTTTCTTGCATTTTTTTATGAAAGCCAAACGCCGTTTTATTACCACACTCGATTGAATTATGTTTAATTAATTGAATTAATTGATTATTCACGATGTTATTAATTTTTCCGCTTTTTAAATTTAAAAAAGTTCTTACAGCTTAGTTTAAACAAAATTCAACCATATTCTGAGCAACAGCCCCAAAATCAAAATATTTTCGAACATTTGTCGCATTCCTTTTCCCATGACGCCCAAACATCCCTACACTAACATGACACTTCTTCAACATCGAATGAGTAAACCTGATCGTCAATTCAGTAATCAAATCCGGAGATTAGATATAGAGGACTACGCGCATTTGACGAACACACCTCATTGTAGAACAGATGTTGAATTCCAGTATTTTATGGAGCATATCTGGAAGGCACTGGCCCTGAAGGCCTGTGAAATGAAATACCATCATCACACTCACATCAAGGGCCAATCACAGATCGCAATTACAATCAAGATGGGTTTTCAGCAGGAAGCCAAATACCGAGTGATGCGCCCGCCGTGTGCATGATAAGTGGTGTAGGACCATAGGCTCTGCGCCAATGGAATATGCTTATTTAATCATCCGAGTTATTGGCTAGAATATTGCCAAGCTGGAGTTATAGTTTGCCTGATTGCAGTACGCAGAAAAGGCTCGTCCCATACTCAACACACTGCGACATGGCAATGGCTCATCACGTATTATGCATTTTTTATTGTTTTGATGTTTGTGAAGATGATTCGTAAGCACAAAGTAAGGCTTGTATGATATTTTTGGTTTACCTACGTAATGGCAATGAATGAGGCTGTTGATATAAAGGACATTTTGTCATGTCAGGTTCAAATGAGCATTGCGTAAAATGGGATGAAAATACCATTTGTCTTGAAACTTTTAACATGGAAAATGGAATACTTATGAATGTAGTAACACTCGTTGGCACGAGTTGTGAGGTTCACCTTACTCATACTCCCAAGTCAAGATCTTTTTTTTGTATTCGAAAGTGAAGCAATTAACTTTATCCACTGCAAGTTCTTGTGTTGTTAAATTCACGCTCCAATTCGTATTTAATACGTAGTGCTCTACAAAGCTTTTGACTTCTTCCGCTTCCAATACTCAAGCTGGTACGAGCGAAATTTAACGACCGAACTACTAAACACTAATTAAACGATGTATGTGTTTCATTAACGATCAAGTCGTTCATGAAAATGCAATGCGGCTTTTAACCAGAAATGAAGTAACAGTTTACCAACGCCCCAAGTGTGTTTATAAAAGCAGCTGAGAAATTTACGCTAATACGTCCTCTAATTCAAAACGTGGAATATTTTCCTTTCAATCGGCGCCGGTCCCAGAAAGAAGAATGAACCTGGAGGACGTGTTCTCTCGATGTCAGCGGCAAAAATTCCCCCCAGATTTTCCTCTTAGAAATGTCCTCCGAGAGAGGAGGTAAAAATAGCTCTGTGCCTAATCAAAAACCCTTCGCTGGCTCTCCGTTCTGCGACGTGCGGTTCCGCTGCATCGAAATGTGGAAACGTGGAATATGAGAGATGTGGTCTCCATCATGTTGAGACTGGCGGGCAAACAGGAATGTCATTCATAGCGGTTTCAAGTTTATACCTTAGCGGTCTTTCAAATGTGTTTGCCCTGATGTTGAGACCGGCTGGCAAGCAGGAATGTCATTCATAGAAGTTTTAAGTATATACCTTAGCGGTCCTTTAAATGTAGTCGCATTGATGTTGAGACTGGCTGGCAAGCAGGAATGTCATTCATAGCGGTTTGAAGTATTTACTATGGTGATTTTATGACCTTGTTTTAAATTATGAGGCAGCTAAACTTATCAGTCCACTGAGTATCTAACGTATATATTCTAAAATGTTTAAAAGGAAGCACGAAAAAGATAGTAAGGAAAGTGGTAAATGAAGGGAATTGTTCAAAGGAAAATTAAAAAGAAGTGCATAAAATAGGGAGGGAGGTGAGAAGTTTGAGGAGAAAGCTATAAACAAACGAAAAGAAAGTGTGTAGCGAATTAAGGGGTGTAAAAGAATACTGAAGAGAAGGTGTACAAAATAAATTGAAAGTCGAGGTATTTCAGCACAGCTCTCTCCAATACGACCTGATTAATCACACAATTCACTAACACTATTTACACGAAGGTTGTTAAAACCATTACTGGATATTTTTAAGCCTTTTTTTGACAACATTTCTCCGAAATTTTCATCTCCGATGAACACCGCAACAAGATAGATTAAAACTTAAAAACGAAGAAAATTCCAAGGAAATTAATCATATTTCATTGGAAAACGTTTCGGAGTCCAGCTCCATCATCAGTTCAAAAATACAATTCCTTATGTCTGCAATAAAAGATGAAACAAAAATGTTGTAGACAGTAATTCAAACAAATCATGAAAAACAAAAACAGAAATAAAAACATGTCATAAAAAATAAACGACAAAAATGCTATTTAGTTACTATTTGCAATGGGTATGAACTATCGGTATTATTGAGGGACGGTTTACGTTTAAAAATATGTAACGACTCTAAAATCCTAAGGTCATATGGAGTTGAAGCGGAATCTAAGNGAAGCGTGTCCTTGTACCGGAAAAAAGAAGCCACCTTAAAATTATTAACTAGAGCTACGCACAACTGAAGATTTTGAAAGTATTTTTCACACAATAATTTTATCTCGAGTGACAATTTCTCAGAGGGCGCTCCAAAATACGGGAACGAGCAGTATAGATTGTCCTTGTTTTCTTCAATAGTTTGCGAAGCGTATTGCTTAGACAGAAATTTCTTAATTTGCGAATTGACGACACCCAAAGGAAAACCGTTATTGGTAAAATATTTGCGTAAAAATTCAAATTCACAATGCACATATTTGAAGGTAGAACATATTTTATAGCCTCTATTGATTAAAGTTTGAACACAATTAATTTTGAAACGCATTGAACAAAAACTAAAGAAACTTGAGCTTAATCCTGTGAAAGTTGGTTTACGGGATACTGACGTCTGAAAGTGATCTCCGTCTCTCATGACCAGACAGTCGAGGAAGGCCTGGGAGTTATTCTTCTCAACTTCTACGGTAAACTTAATTGATTGATGCTTGTGATTGAGATAGTTTAAGAACTGCTGAATATGAGAAGGATGGCTAAATAGAACAAAGGTATCGTCTACGTATCGATTGTAGAAAACCGGTTTAAAATCAGTGGGACATTCATCTAACCACTTTGTTTCGTGGAAACACATAAAAATGTTGGCAAGAGACGGAGCCAACGGAAGCCCCATTGCTAGACCGTCTATTTGTTTATAAAGTTTGCCTGCGAATATAAAGAAAGATTGCATCACAGACAATTCCAGAAGTGTACTGAACATTTTGCGGGTTAAACCCATGAATTTTGAGCTACCTTCTGAAAATAAATGATTTAGACAAATGTCAATAGTTTCTTTAAGAGGAATGTTGGTGTAAAGAGATTCAACATCAAATGAAGCCATGGTTAAATTTTTAACATTTGGAATACTTCTAATATTTTCGCTAAATTTAAAGGCATTGTCGACTGTATACTCGTTTGAAGTTAGATGATTGAGGACTGGTACCAGGAGTTTACTTAATTTATAGCTCGGACTATTATACGCTGCTACAATCGGCCTAAATTGAAATTTTGACAAAAAATCGGATTTATGAATTTTTGGTAGACCATACAGTACTGCCGGAGAAGAACATGACACATGCAAATTAGATGAATTTTTTAATGGCGCGCAAGTTAACTCTTTTAAGCCACGTAAAAAATTATTGATTTTGTCTTCAGCCCTCAGTATTATTTTATTCATTGGTTCTGTAATTGAAACAAATTTGGAGGTGTCAGATATTAAATCAAGCATGCTTTCCTGGTATTTTTGACGATCAATCAACACAACTCCTTTCCCTTTGTCAGGTTTGCAAATTATTAACTGCTTGTTAGCGGCCATTGATTTCAAGAGGAATATATCACTTTTATGGAAGACGGACGAGAATATTTTATGTGGCTTAAAACTATAATAATGCTTATGAGCTAATGTTTTCAAATTGTCTATAAACTCCGGATAGTTAGTGCAGGTTTTATTCTTAAGAGCAAGAGCTAATTTCTCAAAGGCTAGAAAGTATTTAAAAAAATTTAGTTTATAAACAGGGAGGCAGAAATCTAAACCGTACGCTAATAGAATTTTTAGCCTATGAGATAACTGAACTGAACTAAAATTGTGCACTACTTTCTCCGGATTACAAGGTTGAATTTCATTCTGGATACCCAAGTTGCTTAGTTTCTTCAAATGAGTTCGTTCGGTGTGTGCTTGAAACTGGTCCCTGGAGACGCTTGCATGTCTCCTGACGACGTGGGCGTCAAGAGTGGAGTAAGTGGCCCGTACTTCATCTTCGATGGTGTACAGTTGCGTAGTTAGGTCAGAGAGCGTTCTTCTTTTGCTGCATAGTTCCCGTGCAAGTAACTTGGATTGCCAGGATTTGTAGAAGGAGGTTGTGTGCAACGACCGTTTATACAGCTTGAATCGCAGGAATTTTGGCATGACATTAAAAACTCTACATTTGATTAAAAATTCAATGTCTAGCGAGACTTTTGCAATTTTCCGCAAAATGTCATTGTATTTTCTATAGATGCGAATTCCTTCATTTCCGTATTTCGACTGAATAAATTTGAACGGATCAGTAGTTTGCTTAAGTCGCAATTTGGTTAAAAATTTAAAAACGAAGAAAAACGAAAAACGAAAAACTTAAAAACGTATTTCAATTGTAGTAACAAGATAGATTTTTTATTTACATCCTCTTTTGTAAAATGAGGCGCCGCTGCTATTTTCACGTAGCCTTGACCCGATTAAAGTTGATATTTTTAAGCTGCGGCATCTCTATTAATGTAGCGTAAGACGGTACAAAAATTACTTAATAGAGAAACTTAGCATCTCAATATGAAGAGACGTACAAGAAAAGCAACTTAGGGTTCGATGCAAAATTGCCTTACAGAGAAACTTAGCACCTTAAAACTGAAGAGACGTAAAAGAAAAGCAGCTTAGGGGTTAATGGAAAAAAATGCGCTACAGAGAAACTTAGCATCTTAAACTGAAGAGGTGTACAGAAAAATCAAACTAGTGTTGACAGTTCTACTCCATGCAAGAGTGAAATGCATAGTTGGGGGCAGCGTCATGGTATTGGATCTGTAGTTAACATGATTAAACAGAAATTCAAAATTCAACCCAAATTTAACAAGTTCTCTGCGCTTCCATGGTTACAAAACGGTGGCTTTAATTTGGTTATAAGTAGCAAAATGGGGAAATCGACTTTAATGCGAGAATACACTTTTATTCTTCTTAATTGCAGGAGAAATTTCACTCGGTATGATAACAATTATTTTTTAAAGAGGTCGGGACACAGATGAAATGTCATTCATTTATGGCGGCAAGTGAATGGGTAATTTTCCTTCTGGTAAACATGTGGCCGAATACGTGGGAAACGTATTAAAATCAATTGTAGTAAGAAATTTTAAAAAATGCTAACATTAACTTGATCGTGTATTCATTTAGCTTTCATTAAGTAATTATAAAAATTGAGTTAGGTCGGTCAGGTCGGTCAGCAGCGTTATGAAAATTGTCTCAGTGACAACAGGTGGCTCTCTTTGCAGGAAACGTGTTAATTTCGAGTTCATTTCCATAGCTTTAGGTAACATAAATGAAAGTCTTGTTTAGCTGAGGTTGTAGTCTACTTTTAATTTTGAGCGAACTCTGATTGAACTCTGTTTGTTGTTTGTTGAGCGAACTCTGATTGAACTCTGTTTGTTGTTTGTTGAGCGAACTCTGATTGAACTCTGTTTGTTGTTTGTTGAGCGAACTCTGATTGAACTCTGTTTGTTGTTTGTTGAGCGAACTCTGATTGAACTCTGTTCGTTGTTTGTTGAGCGAACTCTGATTGAACTCTGTTTGTTGTTTGTTGAGCGAACTCTGATTGAACTCTGTTTGTTGTTTGCTGAGCGAACTCTGTTTCGCTGATGCTGTAGCCTACTTTTAATTTTGAGCGAACTCTGATTTTTATTTCATGTCTCCCGCATCGATTACTTTAAAACATTGTAAATTATGTGAATTTAAGGGTTTTTAAACGTGCTTCACGACAACAGCTGAAAATGAATTGAACAAGGCGTAAAATCAAGTGAAGCTTTTTTGGAAGCATTGAAAGAAAAGATCTACGAAACCAAAACAAATTTTCATCTTAAATTAAGATTTCAGGTGCAAATCTTGAACTTAAAACTAATTTTTGAGAGAAACTATGTTAAAGACTTTTGAAGCTTTAACATCATGTTTTGGAAGCGAAAAAAACTCACTTAAAATACAAATTTATATTCACTCGCTCGGGAGGTGAGGAAAAATTGAATAATGTGCCTCTCACCATTTTACACAGTGCCTTCTCTTCATGTGGATATTGTAGCAGACTAATTAACACTTTGATTACAAAGTGGTACATATGTGTACCACTAGGTAAAATGTTCATTTACGTACCCGAATATACAAATAACATTTCAACTATTTTGCTACCTTTTCCGAAATAAATTTTGGAGTAAAAGGTAACATATTATGGTTCAATTGTATTCTATATGCTTTTTAAAAAGGTTAAAAATGTATTAGAGCAGAAAAGCCGGTTTTTCAAAACGACTTCTTCTAACTTAACCAAACTGACCGGAACAACCGCACAATTGAAGTCAAAGTGTTGAACTAAGACATGAACATTATGTCTTACACTGAACACTTGGGAATTATTTAACGAGGTAATGTGAAATTAAACCAGAATTTTGAAGATAAGAAGAACGTTTGAACTTCAGTAAATATCATATTTCAATCGCAGCAACTATGTGAAGATCGTCATTTACTTCAATGGGATCAAAGTTTCAATAGCCAAGAAAGAAGAGTTTTATTTTTACGCTCGTCAGACTGGTAATGCAAACTTGAGATCTTCCGAAAACATTGTCGCAGTGTTGAAAGTGATTAATGAACATTCATTTAACTGCGACGTGAAACACCGGTGATCACGGAAGGGGTTTTCACAATGCTGCTGACCGACCAGTAGTCACAAACTCAATTTTCATAAATTCTTAACCCAAACTAAATGAAGGCACGATCCAGGAAATGTTTTTCTATTCTTAACATTGGTTACGAAAATTGACTTTAAATTCGAGTTGAATGTTGAACTTCAGTCTAAGCTGCCGCACTTGAAGTGTTAACGCTACTGCAAATTTTTGTGTGTACAAGAACATGCACAGTACCGTATAAAGTAAAAAGAGGTCAGGATTGAAAATTCACACGTCATAAGACGTCATTGAACCCTGAGAACCTGCATGAATTCGAGAGCCTCCGGTAAACCTGCAGGGTCACCAGTTTTTCAGCCCCCAAATTTCTTTTGTTAAACCTAAAACTTAAAGATTTAGCAAGAAAAACATTACGAATCTTCCCTAGGTTGGCAAAATAAACTTTGATGCAATCTCTACCGCTACAATGGCGTAAATATTCTTATAATATAAGTCTTGATCTTATAATATAAGTCTTCTTATAATATAAGTCTTGTATTTTCCTCTAAATTACCTGCTTTTTGATAGAAAAACACTAATACTCTTCGTAGCCGTCACCCACAAACTGAGAGGCGTTCACTGCAAAAATTAATCAGATAAAGATTACCACGATGACTACGTATTGCGACATACGGATATGTATCACTAGGTAAATTGTTCATTTACAAACCGGTTTGAATGAATATCATCTTATTTACTCGTATTTCACCAACTCTTTTTAAAATAAATTTTAGCGAACGAGGTAAAATATAATTGTGCTATCATATTTTTCACTCTTCCGAATATAAATGTGTTCAAGCGGTAAAGTTGGTTTTTCAATTCTTCTACTTACAACCTACTATAATCAACTGTAGAAACCGCGCAAACGCAATCAACATGTTGAACAATATGTTGTCACAAACTCGCATGCCCATGAAAATACATTTCGAGTTTGCAACAACAAATACGCAATGGCCTCTAGCAAGTGAATCATAAATACAAATCCACTTCAAGTTTGGAATAAACAATACAGGAGAATTAAGTATTTCCATACGATGAATGAGTTTGATCGAGAGGGTCATTCGCTCTGGCTATTCATACTCCGAGAGCCCCTCACTGCATGTTTCTTTCATGTACCCACGAGCACCGAGAACAAGAGATTCAATCTCGTGCTTATGACAATACAGTAATTGTTTCTCGTCGCCAGTGGGACGTTCAGATACTCGTGACTGATGACTTTGTGTTCTGTTCTGGTCTCTAACGAGGGCTGTCGAATTATGTGTGCAGTGTTGATGACACCCTCAAACACAGTTGCCGCTTTGCCCTTCTTCCACGCTAAATTCTCATATGTAGCTACAAAGTACTCTAAAAATTTCTGTGTAGCCACATCAATAACTGCAGCTACTTCAAAAAATGCAATTCTGGTGCGATGCTGAGTGGTATTTATGATGAAATTTTCTGTCAAATAGTCTAAATTCGAGAATTAATGCGAGAGAAAAATAGAAACCCTGGCCTCACAGCGCTACTGCACCTCATGGTTCGGTCGCGTGTTTTGTTGTTCTACGAAACACTCATCTGGCTTTGAGCTCCAATTTGTGTTTCAGTTGAGAGACTAATTCAGATTGTGTTCTTTGAAGCTAGACCGTTCGGCTCGGGAGGTTTTTGATAACCCTAGAATCTGCTGTAGGTTGTAGCGACCAATTCGCTCCGTTTCTTGCAGGCGCTGACTTTGAGTCAATGAAGAAAGATCAAAAGCTTGTCAATTTGAATGTACTTGCTTAGGTTTAATTGCACTAAGCGTCTGTTGGATTAGGAATTTAAATGTGCTACTTAATTTGAGATGAATTGCTATAAAAGAATGTGAAAAACATATTTTTTTACCAAAGGTAATTTAGTTCTTTGGTTAACGAGTTTCCATTCAAAAAGAAACCCCTGGAAATAGCTTTAATTTACTTTCCCAAGCAAGCAACAGTGTGGACGCCAAACTTTGTTGAAGATATACCTAAAATCACAAGATTACTAACGCTTCATTTTTTTTATGCTGACAACTATTTGCGCAATATCATCGTGCGCTGCAGATTGTTAATAAATTTGGTTGCACAATTTGTAAAACAATGTTCATTTTCACTTTTGGGCAATTCGCATAGTTTAAATTATACCTACATATTACCAAATTGATGGAAGAACAGGTTTACTCAAAAGAAATGAAAATTTTACTCCCCATGAGACGAGTGCAGGAGTTTTCTTCCAGGATTTCATAACGTAATCTCTACGCTGTAAAATCTCTACGTCGTAGAAATTCGCAACTAACCTATCAGTTTGGTTATATTCTGCTAACTTTTTAAAAATTACTGTTCTTCAGTAACTTTTCTGCGGTTTGATCATGCAAATTTATTCATTTTCATTCTCATGATCCCATGCATTTAGCCTTTAATTCAAGATTGACCTCCAGGGTGCGCTTGGTACTAGACCAGACGCTGTTTCAAGTCTGCCTCCTTTTTGTTCCTCCGCATAACGAAGCTGTGTTTAGCGGTAGCTTGCTTTCTTGATTATGTGATTGCTCTGGCTGAGGTGCTCGCTAGTAAGTTTAAATTACAATTCATTTATGTAATTGGTAGTCCACTTAAGGGAATGTCCAAACAAAAATGCACGAATCGCAGCAAGAAAGAGCAACTTTTACAACTTTTCATTTAAAATAGCCATTCACGGAAAAAATATGTTGGATAAAGATTACCACGTTGTACGTATTGGGGCATATGTGTGCCACTAGGAAAATTGTTCATTTAAGAACCAGTATCTATAGTTCTCATTTGAAAAAAAGAAGCAGTCATGACTTTGTTGGTGAGAGTTCTGCTAATTCACTGTGTAGAAACAGAATAATAAGTTCAGAGAATTTTTAGTAGTTAGCATACGAAGAAAAAACCGTTTTTCAAGGTAGCGCTTAGATTGTCGTTTGTTTACACTTTCTTAATAAGTTAATGAAAACCCATTTGTTGTTAGGAAGAATTCGCTGATTGAATACTGGTATCATAACACTGACGTTGAGTTGATAACACTGTACACGGCAGGTGATGCTTTAGAATAATTTTGCAGAAAATGGCTTCATGTTTTTAGTGAAGGAACCTTGCTCGCCAAACAATTGTCTTGCTGATAAAAAAAACGTGTCACTTTCATCTTCACAAATCAATAACGAGCATTAGATACAGTGAATAATTTATGGACATTGAAATTAACCTCCGAAAATAATTTTCTGCCAATTTACGGGACATTTAGTGTACCAGGGAGAGCGTCAAAAACGGTGGCGCCAATCAGGGAATTTTAACTGGAGCAGTTAACTCATGGTGACTTTTTCCCAAATGAATTTCCCAACTTTCGTATCAATCGTCACAAACACTGTGTAAATAAATATTTCTTTAAACAAAAAATTGAACTATGCGATCATTTTCGTTTCGATTGCTCTATTTTTGTGTTAGATTTTTTCGAACGAATTTCTGTCAGTATGATTAGAATTTCAAAAGAGAAATTTGAAGTCATTCTGTAGTGTGCAGGTATCCAGTTCACAGTATATGACTGGGCCCGCAGATGCCAACCAAGAATTCAACAAACTAGTTCGGTGAAGCTTTTCAAGGAATAATTCTCTATGACAGATGGAGAGTGGTACCAAGATCTTCGAAGAAAAATACCCCTCGCACAAGTCAACAACCAAACCTGACTTGCTGGAGCGGGTGCGTGCAGTCTATAATAAAAACAAAAGTGGCTTCTTGATTGAAGATGCACACGCACAGCGGATTTCAAAATAAAATATTTGTCTCACTATGCAGTATTTTGGCGGTCTAAAATCCAATCAGAGAAATTCCCATTAGCTTTAGATTTTCATGGTTCAAAACAACGTTTTGAATGTGGCTGAGTCTTGTTGAAAAGAGACGACTTCAAAAAGACTATAATTTGGAGAGCAGCTTTATGATCTCGCTCCGGATTTCTTGATCTATTTTTCGAAACCATTTCAGAAGGAACGCCAATTCCTGTATTTTGTGAACCAGAAAGTTCGGCCAAACTTAAAAGGACTCGTCTACGAATTACTCAGTTTATAGTCGGGATATTCGTACGCAACTCACTTCGTAGAACAAGTAAGGGCCATTCAGCTTCACTGAACAGCCACAAATGGAAGAAAACTGAATATTTAGAAGTCCGAGAATGCCACAAGTTCCTATCATAGAGTCAGGGCTTGTGTTATGGAATTCTCTTCGTTTCTCAGGAGAAATAACTGCACTGTAATCAGTGCAATTCAAAAAATAATTCTAGGTACATCTCAAAGCCGCACTCACGTGTTCCTCCCCTCTTGTTTGTCTTGGCTTGAGGAATGAAAGTTCGAACGAAAACTTTCTTTGATTACATTGATTGATGTGTTTTTCTTATGTCTCAAATTATTACTCTGAATTTGTTTCTTATCAACTACAACGAATGCAAAATCATTTACGAGAAATAACCGCCTAATAATTACGTGCATGTTATTTGTAACACAAGCCTTGAAATACCATCCATTTCTGAACAAACAATTTAAAACTTCTCGTTAGAAATGAACAAGATTCTCGACAACTATCGACAACCTTCAACTTCAGTAAACTCACTGGGAAAATAGCCATCCTATAATTATTTACGGTCTCTTTATCGGGTCGCTTTGGCGACCTCACCGAGACAATTTCCTAAGGCTGTTTTTTTTCAGGAGCGGCTGCCTCAGTCGTCCTGAATTTTACGATTCCCTTGGGCGAGATTTGCTGTGCCTCCAGCGCTAACATTACTGACTGACCCGTTCGGCCAGAGATAGGAGCTGCCCGCGGTATTCTTCTGAAGATTTGTGTGAACTTATGGCTGTACGAACATTTGTTCTCGTCTTCTGACGGTGTGTGTGACGAACATTTGATCTCGTCTTCTGACGGTGTGGATGATGAACATTTGTTCTCGTCTTCTGACGGTGTGTGTGACGAACATTTGATCTCGTCTTCTGACGGTGTGTGTGATGAACATTTGATCTCGTCTTCTGACGGTGTGTGTGATGAACATTTGACCTCGTCGTCTGACGGTGTGTATGATGAACATTTACTCTCGTCTTCTGACAATGTGTGAACTTATTTGAACGTTTATTCTCGTTTTCTAATGATGCGTTTGGACCTTTGGCAATTAAAATGATAATTTATTCTCGTCTTCTTGTTTCGAGACAGGATTTGTAAGATACAGCTACACGAACAGCTATTGTGACGCTCAAATCTTGGATTTTTGACTTCGCTTTTGGACTGAATCTGCGTAAATTGCGAAATTAGTTTTTCTCTAAATTTAAAAGAAAAATAGCAATCACTAACGAATGAAATTGAACTAAATTTTTGCAAGCAACGAGTGTAAATTACAGAATTAGCTTTCCTCTAAATTTAAAAAAGAAGTTATCAATCACTAATATATGAAATCGAATCATTTTTGTAGGAAACTTGAAAAAAAATCGGCCACACATCTAGGCTCTATTTGGTCCCATTTTCGAGCCTGGTTACAATTGTTTAAATCAATAATCTATTTCTGTTTCTCCATGAGTAATTCCTAAACAAATAGCAAGAACGCAGAAGCTCTGAGCAAAGGTCTGCTAAAAAATTAAGCGCAAAGTCGATCTAAAATATTTTTTCTGTAGCATGCAAAAGTCTGTTGAAATATAAAATAAAGAAACGAGTCTATCTAAAACTTTTTTCTATCGCATGCCATTGTCAACATTCGGCTCGTCTTTCTCTTACGACGTTCGAAAGAATGCAGGCGAAGTTAGTAGTTTGTTTAGTTCCGAATTGGCTGACCATCGGATTAGGGTCCCCAAGGGAGAAATAACTCTGGTATTGACGAGAATTAGTGGTCCCAAGAGGAAGAAGTGAGATCGCGAGCTGAAAGTTAGTAGGTGTCGTGCCCTTTTTTTGTTACTGAAATGTTGTTTTTTGTTCTGTTATTGACCCTTTATTTTCAGTTCAATGCTGTCTTTTTTCCAGCTTCTATTACTTCCTTCTTCGACTGCCATCTTATTTCATAAAGGTCATTCAATATTAATGTTCCTAAGCGCAGAGTGTGGGGACACACCTCATACACAGATCCATTATTCCCTTAATTCCACACTAAATGGTGCTTTCTTCCTCTCTCTCCTGGGAACACCTCTGTTTAGTTAAAGAGGCTGAACTAATCCATTTTCAAATCTTCAAATTATTGTAATTTTTGACAAATTTTACCTTACATTTAGCGATAATTCTTCAAAAAATACACGTGAATTTTTACACATTATTCAAAGGTTGCGGCTCCAGCGTCCTCATTCCTGCGTTGAATGATGAATAAAAGATATAGAAATTAGGCAGCTTAAGAGCAGGTAGTTTCTCATTTATCACAAAGAGTGAATAGTGATTATTTCTTGTTTAATAATATAAAAATATCATTTAATTATTTAGTAATGTAATTCATTAATCTGTTTTTTTCAAATTGAGAATTCATAATGCTCGTAGTTAAAGAATGATTCGTGATATCGTTAGCCTAATTTAATGTCTTTAGTTTCCGATTGCGTCATTCATGCTTCTATGAAGCTTTATTTAAGAAATGGCAAATTAATTTATTCATCTCTCAATTTTCACGATCGAAGCCCAATTCAACAACATTTGCTAAAATTCTTGAATAAAGTTAAAAATCTGCAGATATGTTATTTTTAGTCTCTCTCACTAAATAACACAACCTACCGAGCACTCACAATGTGGGTGACATGTCTCTAAGAAAACAAAATTAATGAAACCCATATGAATTTAGTGCACGCAATGTATTACGAAATATGTCAGTAGAAATTTTCAATTCTGGATAAAACTCAAAAATATAGAGTGAAATGTCATAACATCTACTAATACACTATACAAATAATACACAGAAGCTGCTTGTTCGGTTGGGTGGCCCATTTCTCAGTAACGCTCATTTGGATGTTTAATGACCGTATCTGTGATGCGAGTTTCACCAGTGCATAAGTACAGGAATATTTTAATCTCGCTTAATATTAGGATAGATATATTGGTTTGTTATCCACATGCGGATGATTCATTCAAGTAAAATTTCGAATCCCGTCTTTTTCGCCGGCCGTGTACGTTAGTTTCTGAAATAAATGAAAACAGATTGCCTCGTTTAGACGTTAGACAAATGACACCTTGTATTCACTTACGACCCCTAGCTTTCACAGCACTTTATTGAGTTAAAGGAGATAGGCAACCTGTTTCAAGAAAGGCTGCGCAGTAAACTATCAGATTGGTGTCAGGTGGATAGCAGCTAATGTTATTTTGCATGAAAAAATTCACTCAAGTATCCGTAGGGTAATTTCTCAGTCAAATGGAGTTTTGCGTTTTTATTCCGTCGGAGTCAAAGTATCTTGATCCCAAGGTAGTTTTGTAAGTTTAAGTATTTCACTTCTATTGAGTTTGGACAAATTTACGCATCATACTTGGTTAAATCATCGAAGATTTGTAGTCATTTGGTGCACCTGCATCCCAAACCATTATCGCGGTCTTCCACATGAGAAACCTGTGAGAATTTTTTATCACGTATTATTTCAAACCTAGTAATGAACGATGAATAATTTGCTACCCAGCTTCGTGAATGCTTCTCAAGTTGGGAAAATGACGTCTAACGTTTCCTTCCATCTCGTAAGCGGTATATATTTCAAAAGCAGGGATAATAACTGTTTTCTTTCATTTTAAATTGTTTCAAAATTAAGCCTTCAAGGCGATCTTTGAGACAGAATTCACAGATACGAAAAGATGTGGAGCTCTTCCCGAGAAGCTACTACGAGTAATTTTGGGTAGTTTCTTTTTGAACACAACACAACCTGTCTCGTGTAAACAGACTATGTCCTTCCTTGAATTGCATTTGAGGAAGTCGTTCCATCGTCGCGATTGAGGCTCCATAACTTAGGAAATTTTTCGACACACATACACATCGACTCATTGAACAATACCCTTGATGCTGACGTCCTTCGCTTTCAAAACCGCTATTTAATCACAGCAAAAGCAATTGCTGTGAAAATGCAGGCTCTAATGTAACTCAAAATGCAATCAATGTTGCAGGAGACATGCGCTAAGCGCTGTGATGTGTGCCGAGTCAGCGCTTCTGCTGAGACGCTCTTCCTGTTAAATGCATTAGTCCAGTGGTTCTTAATATTTTTAATCTCACGCCCCTCTTTAAAATTGTCAGGATAAATTGTGTGCTGATGAACTGGTAAATTAGAGCTCACAACATAGAATATTGTAAATAGATCTTCAAACATATTCAACAGTGAAAGTTCACTCTTTTGTCAAAAACATTTATGGAAAAATCAGGCTTTACTGCGGAGGCTCGCGCTCTCCCCAGGGGGGTGCGCTTCCCAGGCTAAGAACCACTGCGTGACTAGTCCACCCCCTGTCGCGGAACATGAAAATTTAGTTGGTTGAACTATTATGCAAAAAAAAATATCAGACCTTTGATATCAGAAGTACAAAATCTAAAGGCATTTAATGAAGTGTGAATAAAATCCGCTGAGTTTTTACACTATTTCCTATTTCATAACAATACACGTGATATTCATTACGACTCCGAATCTGATGGATTAATGCACCGAAAAATGTGGAGTTGATGAAGCATGTTTTACAGATACGCCCATCACACACTTTATGCTGGTGAGTGTGACGAACAGACGAACAGACAGACGCGGCTCCAATTATAGTATAGATTAGATGGATAAATTGTAACGGCTCACACACTGTAATGCAGTCAATTTCGAAGAAAATTCGGCCGCTTTTTTAAAATAAATGCCTCTTTTGATGGCGAATGTTATTGGTGTTCTTCTTCGATACTTTTTAAGCATTTTAAGAGCATCATGTTTTTGACTGACGTGGAGGAAAAGCTTCCAGCAGAATTTACCCCCACTTGGGCATTGCTGATGTTCGATAAACCAATACGACCGAACAGAAAAATGGCAAGTAAAAGACCAAAAACTGTCCCTCTATTCTTTAGCTTCCCGCATATGTTCTCAAGACTATAGTGAATTAAATATTTGTAATGGGAATCTAAAAACCAAAATATTTATTTTCTCTGATCATTTAACGTCTTCTTTCAAAAGTATTTTCCTAACGAGTAATTTAATATTTACCTTTGTTTCCTACGTCACGAGTTTCTGTATATAAGCTTTTCGTGTTTGCCCTAAAATTTATGCCGATAAATCCTAAAAACTAACATTTTATGTTTCGAATCTAGAATACAGAACAATGCCTTTTCTACCCACGTTTCTAAGTTCGTTGCATCTTAGTAACGAAGCTCAATTGCAATGTAAAATAAAATCATCGACCTGTGAACTTTTCTTTCTCTTCCTTCGGCGCCTATAGCTTCAGGAAGCAGAATGTCTTCTACCCAAATCATTATCGAATAATATTAACGTATTGAAATTGTTACCGAATAATCATAGGATTTCATTGGTGAGGACTTCGAACTAACACAGCACAGTCATTTTACATGCGGTAAGGTGGGCATTTCGGGCCAGGTCGAATGCCAACACTACGGCTTTGGCTGCAATAATTTTGCGGCGATGCCAAAGCCACCCAGTCTAACTTTTTCGCCCCCTTCATCCATGTTTTTCGCCGCCTAAGCGATTTAAGCTATTAAATCGCCAAGGCGGCTTAAAACATGCATGCAGGCGGCGAAAAAGTTGGACTGGAGACGTACTGCACGAACCACAGCTCTCTCGGAAGGAAGTGGTTTGTGTGTCATGTTGTTACTGCGAGCAAACTCGTGGTGATGACAGTCTAAATTACCTGGTGTATCGCCGGCCTTATAGTATAATAAAGAATGCTTTACAGCCGGTAATTACTCGCTTCTTCGAACATTAACTTCGTTGTGTAGGAATTTGATGGATAAAATTCAGCTAAGAAGAGACAGAGCGTCCAATATAAATAACATTGTAACTATTTCCTAACAGTCGATAATTACGAGCTTCTCCGAACGTTAACTTCGTTGCTTAGAAATTTTATGAATAAAATCAACAGGACAAAGACAAAGCGTCTAAAATAAGTAACTTAGTAAATACTTGGGTTGCGTAAAACTATTGAACTGTGGGAAAAATGGACGAATTAAAATTATCGGAGAAGAGACAGAGCGTCTAGAATATATCCTATGTTAAAACAGGCTCGCATAAATCTGAAACTATTCATTTCACTTGCAAATGACGAGATCGAGAAAAAATAGCACACAGCATAAAAAGAACAATTTGATCGCCTGTAGCTTCGGTTTGTCTTGACTAGGCTAGCGGGATGAAAAGCCACTAAATCCAAATAATGGTCGTCATTATTCACGGTAGAACTTATGGTTGTATCGGAGATGCAGGATTCAGGATGCCAACGTGTGAACTTATAGCTTCTACAACCGCTGGGCAGAAGAACTTGATTGCTGCGGGGACGCAAACTTGCGTAAGAAATGTGTTTGACATTGCTGGAATTGAAAAAGGCTGCTCCAATCAAATTCTCACGAGGGGAGCGCTTGAAAACTTACTCTTTTACAGAGAAATACTGTACAATTCTGAGGTTTGCTGTGAATCAGAGAGCGAGTAGTTTTCTGAGAGCTAATTTTCCTGCCCCCTACATTCCTGTAAAGAAAGCGCAAGTTGACCCAGTTGTCTGACTTCTATGCGTAATTCTGTGTAGGAAACAGCTAATGCGGACACCAACACAGAGTTCAGCTGCGCTAAGTAGCTGGGAAGTGCACATCTGCCTCACACGAATGTTGTACACCAGCTCGTGTTGAGGCGGGCTTAGCGAATGTTGAAAATGAGCTCAACGATCATAACGTTCGAAAAAATGTTTTTAAGGTAATGACTTTTTATTGCCATCATTATTTACTTACTTAGCGAGGATAAACTTCCAAGCAGCATAAAAGTGGTGCACCGGATATAGCTGCGTCGTACGCTCACAGTGTAATGTATACTTCCGCACCATAAGTGCAAAGCGACGTAAAGTTGTAAAGCGGTCTTCGAATTAGTAAGTTACCCTGCACAGTATAGGTTTCAGCCTCACGAGCCTTGAGAACCTGTAGGTAAATATAAAACTTTTCCTTCAGTGATTATGATTGCTCTCTCGTCCATGATTGTTATCGTTCTTTTGTCCACGATTATAGTTGCTTTCCTCTACGATTATAATTGATCTCTCGCCCATAATATTAAATACTTTCTCATCCATGTTTATGATTGTTCTCTCGTTTATGATTAAAATTATTTTTTGTCCGTGATTATTCTAATTTCAGGTTGAGCAGCAGGCAAAAAATTCGCGAGAAACTCATCATTGCATGGCGATATTAATTAGTAACATTGAAACACAATGAAAAACACAGACGTCCTCAAACAATGAATGAGACTCGATGCCCCCTATAGATGCAATGACATGAAGTGATCAGTGTTGACATGCCAACAGAACTAAAAATTCATCCAAAAACGCATTGAAATGTCATTCCTGCTTCTCTCTTCGTAAGCTTCAAAATTATTTGCGTCCAATAGCGACGCTGCGGTCTGTGCAAGATCATTTCAGTCAACTTTGAATTGCGACGTCCTTACTCAACAGTATCTAACAGCTGACAACTCTGCAGGGTCGTTAAATTCTGAGCGCTTTTATCAAGCACATAACTAAGCTAAGTGCATAGCTAGAATGTACGTAGTTGTAGCTCTGGTGCTATGACGTCGTAAATCATAAAATCTGGCCCTAGAGCAACGAGTCAAAAGGTGAGTTTAAGTTTCCAGGATCATCTAAGATAAAATTCAAACAAGATTGGCAACTTAACACATTCGCTACGTTTCCGCTGTTGCTACGGTCGGCTTATTAAGTTGGAAAAAGCAGAACTGAAAAGCCATCTTTACTGCTTGATTACATTCTCACCTTTTCTAACTAGCGTGAAAAATTTAATAACACGATAATATTTATACTGTATGCCACAGTCCATTCTAAATAAAGGTAGTGCAATCAGTGAAATGGTAGCCACTGGCACTGGTACGCAAATGAACCAATTTGAGTACATATATACCAATACGTAGTTAACGTGTTAAAATTAAACTCAAAAACATTTTAATACGATTTTCGCCAATGCTTAGGAAAGATACCAAGTGCATTCACACTGGGCCTGGCAGCTCTGCTCGCCCAGAAAATGATCGCACCGCGTCACTCTTGTTAAGTTGAAGAAATCAAATTGTCAGGACCAGAGAATGCCTTGCATTCCCTGCAGCAGAACTCTAGCGTTGCTGACAAACTGCTGGAAAATAGACATTGGGAGAACAGAGACGTGCTCAAGGGAAGGCAGATGCGGGACGCTAATATTTCTGGCATTTAAAAACCTGAATCATCCGAAAAATAGATGGGCTAATACTTATGAGCTAAATTCGTCTGTATTAGTTCTCATCGTGGCTCATACTTCTAGTCGTAATACGCATTGCATGAAATTTTTCTTTACTTACTAGCGCACACAATTTTGACAGATCAAACTGAAAAACGAATTTCTTATAAAGTTCTAATGACTGAAGTCATGACTGTCATTCTAACGACTGAAGTCATGACTGTCATTCTAACGACTGAAGTTATGACTGTCATTCTAATGACTGAAGTCATGCCTGTCATTCTGATGACTGAAGTCATGGCTGTCATTTTAATGACTGAAGTAATGACTGTCATTCTAGCGACTGAAGTCATGGCTGTCATACTAATGACTGAAGTCATAACTCATTCTACTGGCAGGTCAATGACTAGTGTTTACTTTTTTATTTTGTTCATGTCACTGACGCACGCACGTCATGTGGGACTTCTGTCGCAACTCGAGACCGAGACACGCGGATCGTTCCAGTTGTCTTATTTTTCCTTTGCATGCAATCACATCTTGTGCATTTTGTGCGATCGGTTATGCTGATTGAGCTAAAATTTTGTCGAGTATTGAGCTGATATTTTTTATCTCTACTGCCGCGGTCGGTTTTAAATGTTATTTTTAGAATGATTTTCAAAAAACTCTATTTACTTCTCTGATTTACTCAATGTAAAATGTACTTCTTTGGTTTCTTATTTCTATAATTATGTAATTTAAAGTTTAAAACGCTTTTGTGAAAGATTATTTCTCTCGAGAATTAGTTATTTTTATTAGCCAGATAATCTTGATCAAGTTTTGATACCGATGAACGATGACGTTTATATCGCAAAAAAACATATAAATGGTAATACGATTCTACACAGCTCAGATTACATTTTTAAATAGATTTTATTTTCAAAAAATTTTCTTAAAAATCTCACGAGTAAGATGAAAAGGAGACCCTATGTTAAAATGTACTACATATATTGCAAACAGTTCGAATTACTTAAAAGTCTTATTTCCAAGCTGAAACATGAAAGAGAAAAAAGGTACATGACTTTTCTAGAGAAAATTCATGTGTATATTTAACGTATTTAACATCTAACAAATATCTGCGAAAAAAAAAATCTCTGTGATCAGACACATTGCGCCTGAATTCTGATTTTTCTGTCTAACTTTATCACCGCGAGAGAAACTCATCAGGGGTAATGTTTTCAATTTACTGCATTCCCTAAGTTCAATTGCACATATGAATTAGATTGAAGTCGCACCGCAGAAAAGGGTCATCAAAAATATTTTGTGACTGATGTCATTTACTTTCATTCAAACTTGAAGCTCTTCAAGTCCTGCTCGAGGATATCCGTCGTTTCGTGGTCGCTAAAATTGCACACAAAGTTCCTCCGCGTCTCGATTTTGATTAATTATCCAGGGTGTGTTTTTCTATTTCAAAAAATGATGGTTTGTGAAATTTCATCCTGTGCGTAAAAAACTGCTCGTTGACGGCACGCAGTAGTGAACATCAATACCAATGTGCTTAAAACGCTTTTTGAGAAAACCTGAGTAAACTCGTTGATATATACTGTAACCTGAGCTCAGGTACGTTGAAAATGACTCGTCACAAGAGCTCAAACGCGTTAAAAATTGCCGATAATCAAAACTCACGGATGTTGAAAAAGACTCGTTATGAGAGCTCAAACGAGTTGAAAATGACGCATAATTGGAACCCCGACGAGTTGAAAATAGCCGGAATCAGAACTCGAATGACTTGAAAAATGACATAATCAGAACCCAAACGAGCTGGAAATGACTCAAAATCGGAACCCAAACGAGTTGAAAAAGACTAATAATCACAACTCAAACGTGTTGAAACAAAACTACTCGACCTTGAGCAATATGACGCAGAGTTTCGTCCTGGTTATGACATTTGGAAGCCTGCAACCACTACCGAATAACCCATTTCATCGGCCCACAGATCACGGAGCTCATTGACCAGCAGTACTGCGAATAATGGAAGGCACTACACAGCGTTCATCAGAGTTAGGCAACCAATAGCCCCTCTTCTTCGACTCCGACAACGCCACGGCCACCGTTCAATTAACGCAGACTCTGGTTTTAGCGAGAGATGAAACTATGGGTCTTTTTGCGCTGACCGGGCGTTTTTGTGACAAGGAGCGGGATTAAGAAGTAATGAGGGGACTAGGGTTAAGTTACTGCTCACGACTGTGAACTGATTCCGATGCGTAATTTTTTACGAGCTCTGAGTGTTCTATATGCTGGAACACTTTTTTCTTTTATTCTATCCTACCTTTGATAAAATTAGTCCTTGCAAAACTAACGTTGTATTGAAAAAAATTAAAGTTTTCCATCGGAAGTTGCTAAAATTGTTTATAAAATGAATTCTGTTCATGGGAAGAAAAGAAACTCGCATTTCGTATGCAAGAAAAATTTCCTCGTATGCAGTAATTGTCGAGTGTTTCTTTGCACCCGCAAAAAAAAAATTCGTTTCCAGTCCTGTGCAAAACTTGTCTGTACGTCATGAGAATCAGGGTACTCATTAGTGCCTTCCAGGTGAGAATAAAATCAATGATGGGAACAATTTAATTTGCTGAATTAGTGCAGAACAAAATATTTTTACAGTGCCGGTTTATCCAGCGGACTTTCCAAAGCAGCGCTTCATCATTTAATAAGCACTTTCCTCATTCAATTAAGCGACCAGCTCATTAAGTAAAATTTGCATTGAAGTGCTATGTTATTCTACGAAATTTACAGTATAGTCTCATTGTCACTATAGTCTCATTATAGTCAAATTTACATATAGTCACGAAATTTACATTGTAGCAAATTTTGAGTTTTACTGCTTCACATCCAGCAAATTTGCAGTATTGTGCGTCATTCCTTAGAAAGCAGCACATTGAAGCTTTACCTCGTATTAATCAAGAAGAAATGTGCATCATAAAAACATTCCATCGTCCTCAATTTGGGTTGCTCAAGTTCATCTTTAAAAAATCCCTCCCATGAATGTGCTCTGCCTGACCAAAAACATCCTTCAGCTTGGGGCACTCAACGATTTTTTTAAGTGAAAACCCCACTTAAATCATCAGTCACTCTATGACATGGCTCTTTATGTCTCGAATTCATAACGTTCGTTCAAAATTCCCAATGTATTTTTAACATGCGTCATTGATTCATTCTTGTTCCAGTATTAAAACGCATTTGATTAAACCTATGTATTTCTGCCATGTCCAAAATTTCACTCCCCTCTCGCGAGGTCATACTGACATAAACATGCTCCAAGTCAAAATTTCTCAAAAATCTCCCGTAGCATGAATAACTTTCCATACGTGTAAGTCATTCAAGAAAAAGAACATTTCAATGTTCCCCTGGGACATGGCGGGTTGTTCAAGTTTGACATCAACATTGCATTTTACATTCAAAATTACACCTTCCTCATGCCACGACTCTTGAACAACGTCAATTTATTTCTCCGGGTCCTGCAATGCTCACGCTCTCTCGACATGGCTTCTGCGTTACTGGGCAGAGGCTCATGAAGATCCGAGGAGATATGGGAGCTGGAAGCATGATGCTTTCACTTAAAATAACAATTGCATGGCGGTATGACTCACTCAAAATACCCTCTGCGTTACTTGACCGAGGCTCATGAAGATCCGAGGAGATATGGAAGCATATCCGAGGAGATATGCTTCCACTTAGAATAATTATTTCAAGAAGGTGTGGAGTTCAGAGTATCAAATTAGTGCAAGGAAGCATGTAGAAATTTTGTACGAATACTGTTGAGATCGATTATGAAACATCAGCTCATTTTAAGGGTAATATAAAAGATTAAATCCTCTCGTTAGCATTCCATTCTTTCAAGACACGTCGCAATAACATACGCTTTCAAGAAAGCTTTTGATAGTGAATTGATCCCGTAACTGCACTAATCGTTTAACCTGTACCAAATTCGCTCGCTGATGCCAGAAATCCCAACACTGGTGTCTACCATTGCACAATTTCCTTGGCTAGCGCCTGAGAACCCAAGCCCCATTAGAGCGAAATATGAAGGGCCTAAACCGAGGTAGGCTCAGACGAGGTGCTTGGTATCTCCGGCGTGGTAACAAAATTCGGACGATAACTGCTCATGTAGTACTCGGCTGAAGAAATAGCGTAGGTAGTTCCCTGGGTGGTATTTCGCCAATTTAGTATCGTAGGCGGCTTGTCGGGTTCCTCGTGTAGTACCTGACTACACAAGTATTTTGGGTTACTCCTCAGGTATTTTTCAGCTGGTGCAGTATTTTGGGTTACTACTCAGGTATTTTTCAGCCGGTGCAGTATTTTGGGTTACTCCTCTGGTATTTTTCAGCTGGTGCAGTATTTTGGGTTACTCCTCAGGTATTTTTCAGCTGGTGCAGTATTTTGGGTTACTCCTCAGGTATTTTTCAGCTGGTGCAGTATTTTGGGTTACTCCTCAGGTATTTTTCAGCTGGTGCAGTATTTTGGGTTACTCCTCAGGTTTTTTTCAGCTGGTGCAGTATTTTGGGTTACTCCTCAGGTATTTTTCAGCTGGTGCAGTATTTTGGGTTACTCCTCAGGTATTTTTCAGATGGTGCAGTATTTTGGGTTACTCCTCAGGTATTTTTCAGATGGTGCAGTATTTTGAGTTACTCCTCAGGGATTTTACAGATGGTGCGGTATCGTAGGTAGCTCCTCAGGAATTTCTTGACCAATGGAGTATCGTTGATAGTTCTTCAGGTAATTCTTGTCTAATGCAGTTCAGTAAGTTACTCCTCAGGTAACTTTAAGCTAATGCAGTATCGCAAGTAGCTCAGGTATTTTTTGTCTAATGCAGTATAGTAGGTAACTTCTCAAGTAGTACTCGGCTGAAGAAACAGCCTAGGTAACTCCTTAGGAAATTCTTGACTATCGTAGTAGCGTTGTCTACAGGCTTGAGTAACATCACAACTTATCTTCAAGACAGAATACGCGTTGATTGGATCTCCTTAGGTTTTTTTTGATTCACTGTAAGGTGTTTAATTCTCAGCCGTGTATCTTTGACTCCTGCAATCAATTAATGAAAATCAAACGCATTTCTTTTCCTCCATTGGGATTTCTGAATTTCATATAAATTCATTACTCTCGATTGAAAAATCTCGAGTTATCTGATTTTCATCGTATGAAAGCACAACACATGAAACTCACTAAAACATTTTTTAGAATTAATTTTTAAGAAGATCTGAATTAGAATTAAAAATGCATTTCAATGTTTGAGTTAAGTGAACGTTGAAAAAATTTGGCATTTGCTGTAACAGAAGAAAATGAAAATATTAGTTCACTCTAACAGTGAGAAAACAGTTTTATAAAAGCTTGAGCGGATTTTATCTATCGAAGTTTCGTTTGAAATAATTGTAATGTCGTATTACATTACGCCTTTGTGAAATGCATTTGAGAGTTGCGTATGAAACGAGTACAGTAACCAAACGTGAATGTTGAAGGTAGTGACGTTGAAAATACTACATCTTCCTAGTGAATGTAGGGATAGTCAACTATTTGGTCGACTGAGTGGAAAATGTAAATGTATTGTGTGAACTGGAAAATCGATTAGTGTGAGAGTAGGGTTCCCAACCAAGTTTTCTCTGATCATAATTTTTTTCTTTGTAGGTAAGTGACAAAAGGCAGTCTTCCACTGCAACACAATAATCACTCGACTTCGCACTTGCAAGAACTGAGAAGCCTTTCATTTACGTGTGATTTTTTCCATTTTTTACAGCACCTACCTCTGAATTTTGGCGCCAACCAGTCTCCAACTTTGAGCTTTTGTAAAGCATGTTCTTGATTTGATATATGAAAGCAGGTCGTCTAATTCATCTGAAGTACTGGTTTCGATCCATCAAAATTCGTTCTCAAAATTGAACGTATAGGGTCTAAATAGTTTTATTCGAAATCAAATTTGGAAGCATAAACCAAATCGACGTGGTTGAAACAAGCGATGTAATCATACAAATGCCTGTTCTTGGAATAGCTGCATTGGAATTTCGCTATTTGAAATAGATAATGTGAAAATACGTTTTTGGCATTTGCTCACAAATTGTTTTATCGTCATTCTGCTGTACGCCAAGTCTGATGCCAAAAACCATTTTGAGGCTTCAATTTCCACGGCCGACTGATGTTAGAAGTGAATTTTTTGACTCGCAAAATTCATGGAATTCGGAATTTACAACTCAATGCTCAAGGTTAGGATCAAAGACAAGTCTTGTACAACATTGAGCCAGTCCTCTCTGTAAAATTGGTTTCAAATTTAATGTATTAGTCACAAAAAGTTAATTGCATTTTTGATTCAGATTTGTTCGGGCTATCGAGTGTGAGTTGTAATAAAGAATGGTGATTCATCTCGGTGATCGGGTGCTAGCGCTATAAATACTTAACAACTAATGCCTGCTTTCAAGCCTTAGAAGAATTTCTCAAGTTCCTATTAATCCGCGTAAACGTGCGCGACTTGAACGAGCATTGACGTTAATTTAGTAGTTATTTGCAGAGCTCAAAATGAAACGAGTCAATTAAAACGCCACTCTTTCGTTTTAAACGAATCAAAAGAAATCGAGCGAGTGCGCTGAGACACTAATAGGAGAAATTTATTCAGGATTAACACGACAGGAGCCTGACACACGTGAGCTCGTTTTAACACAAATTGTTTATGATTAGAGAGAATTAGAAGCAATTAGTTCCTTTTAACGTCGATTCTTTAGTTCCTCCTGCCTAAATGTTCTCAGAGAAAGTATTCATTCTCACGAGCAAGCAGCACTGAAGGAATTAACGAAGGCCACACGTCTTAGTTGCTGGTAAACTTCAGAAAAATTTTCACAAATTGCAATCCTGTGGGAGTATATATGCACATAACAACTCCATTTTGCTCCATTTCTCTTCCAGTGTATACATAGCAACTTCACTTTGCCCAATTTAACTCGTCTATATGGGACTCAAGTTTTTGGAGCTCGCATTGCAGGTCACAATCGGCTATTAAGGAAATGCACGGGGCACGGCCAGATAGGACATAAGAGACCTTTTATTGCAGCCCCACAAACATATGAGCGGCTATTGTAGATAGCTCGCTTTGAGAATTAGATCTTTTATAATTCTATAATCGCCGTTCTGTTCGTTGTTCGGGCGTAAAGCATTCAATGTTTGCTTCGTTAGCGTCTTAAATATACTTTCTTCGATTTTGGACGTGTTCAAGCAATTCGATAAAATACTTGGCTAAACAGAGCTAGATGCGTAATGAAAGATTTTACCTTATTTTCTACGCACTGGTTGTGTTCCTAAGTTCAATTTTTAGTGAAAGTAAGTTTTTGCTTAAAATATTTTCTATCTGCCTACATCGGACTCTACAAAAAATTTTCGCTATGCATTTTGACGAAAGTGGAATTTTAGTGTGCTTTGATTAATTTTACTTCGAAAATATTACTTGTAATTACTTAATGTCTCAATCACTCAAGGTTATATACTACGCTAAGTCCGTGTGAGTTTACATAACTCAATTACAGTATCTGTTATATGATATTTAGAATATACTTTGAATAATTCTTACATCATGAGTAAAGTGATACACATTCTTAGAGCTTATCGTCCACCAAAGATACGTACTCGCACGCGCGATAAATTTTAAAATTGTGCGAATGTTTTCTGAGTACTTGGTTTTTATTTCATTTTATACGTGCTGTCCTCCCCGCTCTGGGCTGATATTGCTATTTTCACGCTATCCCCTTGCAACGCTCCCAGAAAAATGCAGCAACGAGTAGGGCGATGGCTTATCATGAACTTCTCCGTCCGCGGATCTTGCATGAGAAGGAACGTAAAGTCCAGCTCAAGTCGATCGCATCGTTGACTTGAGCCCTGAAGCGAGCTCTCGAGAAGGCCTAGGGTGAAATTCTGTCCAAAATGGTCACTCGTATTCGGAAAAATTTTCGGAAGCAACTTAACCGTTACATAGAAGCAAATGACTGTTTTTTTTTAAATCATTAACCTCATCTTGTGCCAAATTTTGTGTTTTTTGGTAACCTAAAATTTGTTGAGATTTGTGAGTACATTGGAAAATTTTGGGGAATTGTGCGGGAGACAACCTATTGGTAGATCCTGTACATTGAGGATAATTTGTCGTTACTTTTAGAGTAGGCATTTGTATGCTCCAAGAACGTTAGGAAAGAGTACGTATTTTAAACCTACTGTATCTACTCGCTGTAAACAACTTAGTTCAATACGCTATTGCTCAAGTGTTGTCCTTGATCATTCATTAATCCTTTTCGATTTTTTTATTCAGTGAATTCCGACTAACCGCAACTCAAATGAAACCCTGGGCTCTCTTGCTTCCAAAGTCAACACGGAGCTCCAGCTTTCATCATTCCGAGGCCTCTAGGTCCCTGTGATCTACCTGCGTAATTAGACAGAAACGCTTTTGAATAAGAAGTGCCTACGGGAACATCTGCAGACTCAATATGGGGCGCTGAAATGGAAATATTTGTAATTAAAAATAAAAATGGACAAAAAAACGGTATCATGTTTTGAAATCTGCGTGGAATTTTGAAGAGGTCTATGATTTGAAGTATTTGGAAACGAAAATGATGGTTGATGAAAATCATTCATACATTTTGAGATGTTCGTGAAATGCTAAGAAAACTGTGATAATTTACGTTTCTTTTCTGAGAGTAGAATTTTTGAGCAATGGAAAGGCATTTATTAAAAAATTGATCTTGAAAGATCAGTGAAGGTAACGCAGATTAAAAAGACGAATCTAATACAATTTCCATTATCTTTAGAATGAAAAACTCAATAAATGAAAACCAAAACTGATCAAAATAAATTGCAGGGCATAAAGATGTACACATCTTCCCGCTAACGCACAAAATAACTGCTGTTTACTTGCCTTAACCACATGAAAACTGTTGCATTTTTCTTGAATAAAACAAGTTTTCACAGTAAACATTTTTCCACTTTTATAAGTTTTCAAATTTCAATGTTCTTTTATACTATGCATACCAATTGTATTTTAAGTTAACTTTTTTTGCCATTTCCCCCTTTCTTTCCTTTTTTGGTGATAGTTCGTAATAGAATAGATTCAATTTCAATACCATTCAAACTTATGCCGAAAAAAAGGCCGAAACGTAAGCACATTCCTTGGAAACTTTCTAAAGGTGTAAAATCACAAGTACCCGAGCCGTCCGTGATACACTCTTCGGCAAAAACAAAGATTCCGAAGAGAAAAGCCTCTTGGGCTTCAATGTTTTCCTCCTAACTCGATGCGTAAACATTTTTTTGATGTTATTGGCATCGAAGTGCGTGCTGTAGGCCCTCACCCTCTCATCAACTAACCAAGCAAACAATTCTTTCCCGGCAGAGGCTCAGAATGTAGTAGAAGGGCTGCCAGATAAGCCTTTTGCGCCAAAATTCTTGAGTTTGTTCTTCGTAAAATAAAATTGACCACTCAGAGACTGTCAACCGAGCTGGTTTACAAGACTTTGAGTGGTCTTCACGGTCGAATTTTATTTAGGCGACAAATCTGATGATTTTGGCGATACAATGGTCAGTGCGGCAACTTTGGGAAAGGGAGCTTAAACGAGCTGCTAGAGGGCGTCTCATCAAGATATATTGCGTGATCAGGCGTCATGATCGGCCTCCGTTCATTGGAGGTCATAAATACGAGAAAAACATTCCGTTTTTGCGCAAGTTTATTGTGAAGGGAAACTCCGCTCGCGCGCTTGATGAGCGCTGATGCTACTTAGCTCAACTGTAGTAACACAGTTTAATGATGTGTTTTCTGTTGGTTGTTAATGATGTTTTTTTCCGATTTTTAGATGGGAAAAATTTGGGTTCAAGCTTATTTGAAAATAAGGGCTTAGAAAATACGAACGTTTATGTACGGAAAAAATGTGCCCTTATGAGTATTTCGTTGAAAGCGAAGAAAGATATGAACAAAATGACGATGAAATAAATACTGTACTTTCAGTCGGTAAATTCGCACGTAAAGTGTCTTCAAAATTTTTGAGACAGAAATTAAATAACCAAGAAAGTTGTCACATGATTTACATTTTTCACTCGTTCTTCATTTTTAAATTTTGAAAAGACTGCTAAAATCATTGCCGTAATTTCAAAGAAATCTTGAAAGTAACAACTCCAAATTGAAAGCGCTTAAAGCTAACATCTCAAATTATATTCTAGAAACTGTTTAATTTCATGCACATACAATTTGAAAGTTTAATTCATTTCTTGCATCTACTTTCGTCAAACATTTTTCCACTTGTAAATCAATCAGTTAACGGGACTCGACTTCACCTCAGTGAAAACTTGTTGGTTAATCTGGTTACTTGTATCGTTTTTAGTCTGTTTTTACACCATGAATTAGAATGGTTTTCTGAGAATACACTCCATGATTTCGAGCTGGTCTGATGTCTCAAGAGTCATCCTAGCGTTCAGAAGTCTATTTTCACTCGTGTTTAGGATTTAATGGATGCGGAAACAGAAAATGCTCGCCTGACCTAAAAAGAAATATAAAAGCCTTCATTAGGAAATTCAAGGTAAATTCCTTAAATGTTAATGGAGATTGTTATAAAATGAACTTTAAAATGAGCCAGAGCTAAAAAAAATTTCCCATTTTAATCATAAAGATAATTAAACACGTGCTACCCAGTTGGTTAACAGCTGAAATTATGACATAAAATACATAAGTTATTTCATGTTATAATAATTAAAGATAATATGAAAATGTTCATGAAAAATTTCATGCCTCAAGATAATTACAGCAGTTTTTGAACGCGAAATGACGAACCAATGCTGAACCAATGCTCATCATTATTATTTATAATAATGATGAGATAACTAAGTATAAAACCCTGGGATTGGGAAAGAAGCTGTCAGCATTAAAATTGCGTTAGGCAAACTCAGAATTGTTTTCAAAAATTGCTCATAAATTTAGTAATGACCGACCGAGAGTCTTCTCGTATTTTTTAAAGATATTTGATCCGAGTTTCGAAGGGTCATTCTAACGTAACTAAAGCATAAATTCAACTTTGGCATGCTTCTCCAATTCCCTTCTTTGTGATAAATTCAAAGTTGAACAGATAAAAATAAACTGAAATATTCAATATCTAATAAATCTTTAAACCGTACAGTCTGGAATAAATTCCAGTGATAAATTCACTTACAGTGATAAATTAATTAATTGATAACAGTGATAAACTCAAAGTTCATCAGACACAAATAAACTGAAATGGTAAATATTTAATAAATAATCTTTTAACCGAACAGTCTTTTGCAGAAGATTCCAAATTTAATGGATGAAAATGAATCAAAGTGCGCGGTTCAAACATTGTTTCAACAGCAGAACATATCGCGGAGCGAGAAATCACTCAAAAACTAAGGTCATGGGATAAATATAAATTCATGCCACGCGCAGGCTCACATTACTGCTTCTAACTTGGCGGTGTTTCACGATACGTTTGAACCAGATACTTCCAGGCTCACATTACTGCTCACATTACTACTTCCAGCGCTGTTGTGTTTATTAAAATATCTGAGCTGCAGATATACTGTATGAACATGAGCGTATTTTCAAAAGTACAATACTGATGTCTGCTGCATATCATGAAAAGGCTTCAGAGGATATTAAGGTTGGAAGACAGCACCGAAAACATGTAGTAGTACTTATAGGGCGATTCTTATTACTATGAGATTTTATAATGATTTCATTATGATTTAATTAATATTTTTATGATTGATTTTGTATGAAAAACATTCTTCACATGTGCAAAATATGAGATGAAATTCAGAGCAAGCAAGCATGTTCCCTAAATAATCTAGTGAAATATTCAATTGTTTTTATTGTGTTTCTACTATGTGTTACTCGTATTCTCCGCTAAAATGTATATTAAATCATTACTGAACTCGAATGGAGATACAAAGGTTTCAATGAGTTTCACTGTGTACTCCAGCATTGGGTTTGCACACAGACAAATTCAACCATCTACGTTTTCGATCACTTGCAACGCATTTATGTTATCATCGTATTATCGGTAATGATTATCTACTGTGTATTTCTCGACTTTTGAAATAGGATGGTTGTTATGTGTAACATACTGGAAGACATTCACATGAACGTAAAATTAGACACTCATATAAAATCATTTTTAAAATTCAAAATTGAAAAATTCTAGAAACTCTTACCCACGGATGTTTGTATTTTGACTTCTGAATTGTACATCAGAAGTATAATTGTTTACTTGATTATTCATTAAAAAAATGCACACATTTCAAAAATGGACAGCAAAAAAACTGTTCAATGAGCTCAAAACCTATCATCAAATAGGAAGAACTAGATCTTCAATACCGCAGTTTAGGTGCCATTGATGGTCCGTCCTTTGTTCTTGTTCATTCTATCAAATTAAGCGTGATTGATTTCAGGAACCCAATTCTCCAAAGTCTTTCTTGTTCAGTTTTCAACGAAATACAATCAGAGATGATTTCTCGCACGACGTTTGTCTAATCGTTAAGAGCGTTTTGTTTACTTTTTACAGTTGCAGTATGATCGCAGGGAGAACTTTCATCATGAAGTTGGAAAAAGTATAACTAACTTAACTGATCATTTCCATCCAAGGGAATCATTTTTTCTATGAGGCATCGATATTTTACCAAATTGCTATCTGATTTTATTTCGTACCTCCATGTGAAAAACTCCAACTGCATTTCTATTTACGTTTCTTCAGAACCGCATCTTTCTCACATGTTATGCATTAATAGGCAATGATAAAGTCGCAAGTATAAAAAAATCTAAACTGTTGTATCAATCATCTATTTCAAGCACTGAACTGAAAACTTCTGTTACGGTAGACCAAGCAGTTTCCTTGGTCTCCCATTCTTGATGCATGTGCATAATTTCGACGAATATTCACTGAAACAATCATCCTCCTGAAGTACAGTGCACTAAGCAAAATAAGAACAGCTGCTTCTGAATGTAACGTTAACTTTTTCATTTTCTGCTGTAAAAATAACTGAAGGAAGCGTCCTATGTACCAATATATTCATTGTTCATTATTGAAGACCATACTGGAATTCATCCACGTGAACGAGAAACAAGATTTTGCCGTCATTCTGATTTGAGGTTTTATTCTTATGGTCGAAGTGCGAACTCGAAGCTCATGAAAGAACTGGAAAAGTTTTGGAAGGAAAGAGCGCTTGCCCACTAAGTCAAGGCACTTCCTATCGTAGCTGCAGAAGAATGTATCACGAACTATGCGCTAAAGAAAGATTATCTCCTAACTATCGATTAGGAATAGCGAACTTCTAAAATGCAAGAATTTCTCCAATAAACTGCAAAACTTTGTGACAAAACTTTAGCTTCCAAATTACGGGAGTTTCCTTCACTCATTTTTCAAGAGATCACGAAGAGTCTTCAAGGATAATGTGAACCTTCAAGGCTCGACGAAGAGTTTGTGCCCGGGAGGAAATATAGCGCTCACTGAGAGATAGTACTGTTATCGTAGATTATGCCAAATATGTAGGATTATTAGTTAGAAAATTTGAAAACGTTAAAAAGTAGAAAGGGAGATAAGAACGTATCAAAATCATTATAAAACAAATGACATAACCGAATGCACTGTGTGTGCACGAAAAGCAACTATTTCCGAGTAAAACAAGTAGAATGTCACATTTATCAAGTACTTCATTCAAATGAAGACTCTGAACACGAACCAAAGGGGAACGTTTGATGGTCTGATTCTTAAATTTATTGGGAAGTGAGAGTTAATTAAAAACTTGAATCGAATGCTGGCGTTCATTCAAGAAGTTTTTCTGCACGAAGATCACGTATTCAAAGTAGGGAATCACACCAGAATTTGAA
>JACJUY010002315.1:5802-73767 GCA_014220935.1 Platorchestia sp. MABIK | reverse complement strand
ACAAATAATTCACAGGAAAGCCTGTCAGAAGGCCATTGCGGTGACAAATAACAGGTGATAATCAAAACAAACCATTGCAAAGCAGCGTTGCCACACACCTGAGGGACAGATGCTGTTGACGTCGGCACCTTTCCTCAACAGCAGATTCATCCTCGCCAGTTCCCCTTCCTCGAGAGCCGTGCAGAGGGACGCTGAAATACGA
The DNA here is from genome assembly GCA_014220935.1 of Platorchestia sp. MABIK. Taxonomy (NCBI): domain Eukaryota; kingdom Metazoa; phylum Arthropoda; class Malacostraca; order Amphipoda; family Talitridae; genus Platorchestia; species Platorchestia sp. MABIK. The sequence goes on along the minus strand of JACJUY010002315.1, from coordinate 73,565 downwards.
TTTGGCCAAATTTACGCCTCGATTTTACGGGAGTGAAATAAAATTGAAACGCGTTGTTTCTCCCACTCTTTGAAAATGAGACTCATGAAGCTATGGCTCCATTCAATCTCCTTTCTGTATCTAGAACTGAAATTCAGAACACAAACCACATTGCTGTAATAGGCTTAACTTTTTCTGATTTCGAAAGAGTACTCACCGTCGATTCAGCTTAGATCAATCGAAATTGATAGATATTGTTTATTTGTAAGTTATCAACTCAATATACGTAGCCTCTAACATATAACCTTGAATTTCCATTTTATAAGGCAAATCTGCTTAACAGAAAATCAAAACGGAGAGCTCGATAAAGCATTTTATATGACGGCCTGTGTAAAAACTCTTTTATCTCAACAATACGTTTAACAAAGTCCACACTTGCGTGGAGATCGTAAAAGTTGATCGATAGGCCAATACAGCCATGTAATACATTTCAATGAGTTCAGCATTTCCTCTTCTTTTAGGGGGTCGAGTCTATGCATGGCTGCAGCTCAGAGAAGCTTTTGATCCTGAATACATTCTCGTCCCGTTGCAGAGGCCAGAAGCAGATCAACGATGTTTTGGGCAGCCAAATTTCGACGTTTTAGCTTCGTTAAATCTTTGAAAAACTTCAACCGTCATTGCTCGGCAAAATGGTAGAGTCACTAGAAAAATTTATCTAAAATTCGTCAAAAGATCATGTTGTCACATCGTCCTAACGATGCTTCTGATGGAGGATGCAAATTCTACAGGTGACACCACTGCTAAAACGCATCCCGCTCCCAATGGACATGAAGAGTTTAAGAGTTTCTGAATGGAGGTTAAGGGCTTGTGGATAGATAAAAAGGATGCAATAAAGACACGCAAAGCATGAACTATCGACATAATCTCCCAATCTCATCGTTTTCCAAATAAATATTCGTTGTGTGACTTGTAAAAAACAAGATTGAAAAATTCACGAAGAGGTAGAACTGATGCTCTGAAAACGTCGAAAATCTCTATTTGGCGTCTAAAAACCGAATAAATTAATTCCTATTAACATTAGAAGCAATTTGCAGAGCTCCAAGGGATTCAGCTCGCCATTACATAAATATTAAGTGATTATAATCAATATTTCCGTGTGTTCGTCCCGTCAGTATACCTCAGTACTAACTTCGGACCTCGCCGTATGTCGGTGTCAAGGCGTAAATGCAATTAAAAATTACTGAGTTGTTTCTTCCCGTGCTATCAAGTCACTCCGTAGAATGTGTCGATTATTGTCCTCGTAGTTGAAGTTTTTCTCGCAACAATAGAAGGAATTCTACCGTCAAGTCCGGTAATTCCGATCTGGACTGTCATGACCACTCTGATCTGGAAACTCCCATCGAACTTCAATACCTTGCCCTATCTCGAGTTCCACTTTTCCTCTCTCCTCTGAGAGTATAGAACTTGTCATCCTCAGTGACAGAGATGAGACTCTTAGCGCTGAGGTCGCTCTCACACAATTCATCGGTTCCGCAGAAATGGCCTCAAAACTTTTACAGAAATCCCCCTTCAAGCAGCTTAGCATAACTACAACGGCGGTTCTGAAGCTAGCCTTCAATCATCGAACTTGTGTTAACTATTCCATACGTTGTTAATTCGTTGTATGAAAGCCCGATGATACTTTTACTGCCAGTAGAACAATTTAAACAAAACGTCGCATATTTGCCAATGACTGCTTTAGGATTCAAGAAGCTTGAAGAGAATGCACAAACTCACCGCCACAATTGGCAGGCTTCAAACCGCTCAGTCCAATCATCAACAAAAGCAGCATGACAGCGTTGCCAGGCATTTTCAGCATTCTCTTCTGTAAAAGAAAAGCATAGGTGATGAGTTATGGAAATGAGTGTCAGTTATTGAAAACAGGCGATGGAGACATTGATGTACAAAAAACTTAATGTTATTTATAGGTTTAACAGACACCCAATGATAACAAATCAAATTTGAGTAGAACCCAGACACAAATTCTCTGTGGCATTATAGACGAGAAGTTTCCATATTTTTGTCGCATAGTTATGTATAAGCGGTGAAGCGCACACACACATTGGCGCCTCAGACACTTTTCCTTAAATTTTTCTTTCGAAGCTATGTCATGTTCTTTACTCCTTATTCATAACTGTAAGAGGAAAGAATTACTACACTCACGAACGCTGGCATTTTAGAAAGTAAGACAGAAACACATGAGGCCAACTAAATGCTGAACTGCAAAAGGTCTGCTATTTAGCTCGCAAGTCGGCGACTCAGCTGTTCGGTCGCCACGTCGAAACCTCTCACAGCTTAGCTTATGATAAATCAATTGCCTCAAAAATTGGGAAAGAAAGGATTGCCATTTTAATGAGCGTTAAAAGGCGTGCCGAATAAATTAGAAGCTGCAAATTAATTAATAAGGAGCTAAAATGAATACAAATAAAAAGACTTCAGAACAGAAAACTGACCATGTAGGAAAAAACTAGCTCTAGCACCTAAGAGGCTGAATTGGCAACTCTAGCCTTTGATGGTTAACACTAATTGTACATTTACAGAGTGCCACTACCTAGAGACAAGAAATACCCTGCGACTTTCTAATTCTTCCCGCATGTTTCAAGATTAATTTGGAAAAATAATGTAAGGAAATTTCATGATGATCGTTGTAAAACACAAGAAACTCTAACGCGTAATTCAATACCAGAAACGAGCTAATTTAAAAATTCAATGCCGAGTCCTGGGAAAAAAGTTAGGTCTATACCTACGTATGCGCTCACTCGGTAAGGTCCAATTCTTACTTTTCGGAGAGCAGGTTCTGCAGAAGTGGACGAATTAACTGCGAGCCTAAGGTGCTAATGGTTACAATGGCCGACCGGTCGTTGCGTAGAGTAGCAGGAGACAGTCAACGTGAGAACACGACCAACTCTGAAGTGGGAGTAACATGGCGTTGACAGGCAGCCCGGAATGATGAAGTCTTTGTAGAAACAATTGTGCTACAAGGGCTAAATACAAATACGTTGCGCAGCATGTGTGCAACTAAAAAGGAGAATGATCTGCAACGTGAATGTTCCCGAAATGTTCTGGCACATTCTGAGAGATGTGGCGAAGTGTGTGCATCAAAGTCATGGGTAAAGTGGGGGAAGAATGCTCCAATAAGCTGTTTTTTTTTTACAACTCACAAGATGATACAGTGTCTGTTTTCACAACAGTATTCTCGAGGAAAGTTTTTGGACTAAATTATTGAGAGTATAAACCGTAAGAATAAGAAACGACATCCTTTAATGTGACTTGTAGTCCAGAAAGCTCCATTTTTAGGCCGATTGAAATAACCCATGGTGGAGATCAAAATGAAAGAACAGCAATAAAATGTGCGTGTCCGTACGGAGTAGTAATTCGGTCAACCCATTGTAGAACACCAAAGCAACAATTAGGAATGCTTTCTCAAAAATAGGGCAACGATATTTGTAGGGTATTAAAGCACTTGAGGCAACCGACAAACTTCTTCAAATATTGCATGATCGCTATAACAAGCAGTCAAAAAAATACTGTTCAGGTATAGTGCGCGAGATAATTTTTACAAAGCTCAATCCTTGATTCTTAAGGAATTATTCAAAGCACAATTTAGACGATCTGTACATCATTGACTTCAAGTTCGACAAGGACTCCTTCCGCAATAGAAGAAAAGATGCAAGTAAAGAAAAGAACAAGAAAGTTTCGAGCATCGGCTCAGAATCAACACTGAATTTATCGAAGAAAAAAATGAATTCAAAACATGGCTGCATCGAAATTTGAGGTAAAATTTGAGCAAAAAACGTAAAAATTAAGATCTATCATCTTTATTTTTACGTTTTACTATTTTAAGGGCAAGAGCTTATCATTTCAATAGGAGTGCAAGGAATTTTCGGGTGCTTCCATCAGGTACATCTTGGCGCTCAACTGTGCTGGAGGTGCACAGCTGATCGAAGGCGGACTGGAAAAAAATAAGAAAACAGTTTATTTCAAATAAACCTGAAAAATCGAATGTATAACATTTGATTTTAAAATGTTTTGGCATAAAGATCCCTAATTTGTAAACACACATGGGTATTTTAAAAGCGATATCAATAGTTGAACATACGTTTGACGGAAAAAACTTCTTGTAGGCCGCCGTCATACGGAGACCAAATGGTAACGTTTCATCATAATCATCTACAGTCAGCTGCACTAAACTTAATAAAGCTTAAAAAGTTTTTCGTCGCGCTCCACAGGAGAGTCGCTAAAGAGGTCACACTAGAGAATGAGAACACGAGGCTAATAGAACAAACAGGTGAAATGTTAGCACAGCTGCCCTGCGACTACGTGTAGCACACATGTGGGTTTGTTGTCGTCTGCGCCGCCTTCCATCAGTGCTCTGCATTTTCCAAATCCCTTTCCTTTACCGCAATACTCAGGAGAGCTGAAATCTAGTTAAACTGACTGTTTTAAGCTTTATTCGATTTTATTACTCCCACCATTTGTTACGGAAACTAAGTGGGACTTCAGAAAAGTTACTGGTATACAAATGAAATATACGTTGGAAGAAAAATTTAGGGCTGTCAAGGCATAGACTTGTTTTTTAGTTGCTCCTCAACGATTGGACGAATGAAAAATAATTAGCAAAAAGGATCCATTACATTTGGTCGATCTAAAGAAAACAAGGTGAAGTAAGTAGCGGAATTCGGTGGTGTTTCAAACAGCAATGTTATGGGGTCTGCCAACTGTAGGAACAATCCGGCACATAGAGCAATTCAAGGCACAGTTGTGATCGAATTAAATTTAACCGATAGGGACTGCTGCAATTCGTTCAGAATTGTGACCGAAACCGCTTTGCAACAAGAATGAAAATTTTGCGTGACGTTACTAATGGCCTTTTCCTGCAATGTCTGAGCAAACTCTTTGTAAGGAACTCCATGTAATGGATATTTGGATCAGAGTGTCTCGTAAACGTCCAATATTAACTCCTGCTCAAGAGACCTTGCGCTTGAACTCTGCCAAAGCACGCTCACATTTGACTAAAGAGGAGTGAAGTATAATGGGGTCAGATGACTCCCGTTTGCCTCCATACGAAAAATGTCCACCGTCGTGTTCATCGAAGACCTGATGAAGTTTTCAATGAAATCTGTTAGCAAGGGCGATACGAGGAGAAAGATGGTTTGCCATGTTATGGGGCCGTTTCATCTGCACAGCTGTGCAGTAGAGATTTTCGTTCAACTGAACCAGCATGGCTATATTGAGCTGCTGCTCGTAGATTCAAGTTTTGTCATTTTCACAGTATCTGAATGAAGAAAAGCAAGTCGTTTCTCCTATCTCTCAAGTAGACAACTGCAGAGTGCATCGGGTTAGAACTGTCATGAATTGACATAACAGAATTTCAGGGTTTATCAAGCAACTAGATAGGCCAACCAAGTTCCCAGACCAAAACCCAATAGCAAATTTTTAGGACCACTTAGGACGGTAAGATGGATATCGAGAAGATCGTCCACGTACTGAGGTCGCGCTAAGATTTGTGGTTTAAAAAAAAATCAGCCAGATGTACCGTGCATTCAGACACTTGTCAACTCAACGTCACGCTAAATGACCGCCATTATTCGTCTTTCACCAAAATAGCGGCATGCAACAAATTTTTTGTCTGGGGAGCTCGTCTTTGCGGCTTAGATGATGTTACTCCTGAAGGCCATTTCAACACGGAGGAAAATTTCCTAACCAGAAAGAACGAACTGATATTTAGTATAAAGCATAAGAAAACTTTATGACTGCCCAGGCCCGAATTTTTTTCGCTTCAAATAGCCAAAATTCGCAGCCAAAGTCCGAAAATAGTTGTCTCGGCTTGCACGGTGAATGCATTCTAAGATAGTCGTGACTGTTTCAGTGTTGGCTCTCTCCCAGTTTTTAAAAGTACGAGAATCAAACAGAGTTTCAGGTTGATTTCCAGGTTAATTTACGAACAGAAAATGGTAATTTAGCTCAGTGATGATTTGTTGTTTTTTTTAAATTATGACAATCTAATATAAGACGTGCAAACTACACCTGAAGGGAGGCATCTTTTTACTGCTTTAAGTAGATAATACTAATTGAGAATACTGATTAGAGATGTAAACATTTTTTTTGTCAGAGTTCGCCATAGTTCGATAAAATAACACTCTGGAAGTATAGCTCTATAGTTTCTTTTATAAAATAATTACGACCTTCTTTTTCGGGTGTTCATTTTGAAGTTATGCTTATGGTGTGAAAATTCATCATTTATAATTGAACTTTTGAGTCTTGCATACACAGACGCTCGCACAATTGTTGTCCACGGATTAAATCATAAGAGAAGCTTATCGTTCTTAGATGATGCAACTCTTAAATCTATACTTGAAGATGCAGTTCTCGCTTGCAAAGTTTCATAATATGCTGAATTATATTAATACCATTGTTCACTTCTCATACTGTAAACTTATTTGATCAGTCTAAAGTACATTCCAGCTTAGTGTTCTAGAATATAAAAAAGATGCTTGAAATAGAAGCTTTCTCTTGAGCTCCTCTTCTTTGATCGAAGAATTCGATAACTAGTCACCTTCCTAGTCTGTGGGATAAAGCCGAAGAAAGCAGTTTGTGCATTAACTTTTACACAGAAAGGATATTTACGTAGGTGTGTGAAGAAAAATGAATTTCAAATGATTTTATAATTGACTACTTTCACTTTGTTTGACTTGGGAAAAAGGAAAATTTTACTGCACGATGGAAATTGGAATGATCATTTGCTTTCAAGACAGACGATCCTGGTTCAGTGACACATTTTCCGGGATAGATATATATGCATTTATAAACTGTTTAGTCAATGTTATTTCACTAACGTAAAAGCGTGGGTGTAAACTGAATTTCATTAAATTTCAACCACCTTATGTATTGGTGTCATGAATGTGAATCTGAAGGTGTCGGGGCTAGCGCAGCAGACGTAAAACCTTGTTTCTCCACAAGTATCTCAGCAACTGTATAAACACGTCACTTGATTCTGCAACTCTTATCTTCTTCTTCTTTGTCTCTGTAATTGCCATCTCGTCAGCTCTCTTTTTAAAGCGTCCTTGTGGCACATTTTTGAAAATTAATTCCGAGGAAGGATTGTGTTATTAAGATACGCAAAAAATGTACTCGTATTCTGAGTAATTTCTTGGTTCTGTTTATGATGGGTTATTAGTCCCAACAATATTTTCGATGCTTCAAATGAAGAAGGAAGGAATAATGAAATTCATGGTTTTAATGTAAATTGAGGCTGTCTTCGTGTACTCAACATGAATCATTTGTTGAGGCAAACGAGCTGTACAATCACAAGCATCATTCTTTGATTCAGTGATTTGACGGCAAAATATGGACAAAATTAGACTCGTGTTTCACTTATGCTTACTTTGATATCTTTTTATTTTCACCTGGCATTCCACTCGCCCATTAAACTGTCATATCAGAGTTTTTAAACAACCTTACGTTTCCCAAACTACTGAAAAAATCTTCCCGTTTGTCAAAAAATTGTCTTCAAATCAGGCATTTTGTCATCAAAAATGTCTTGAAATCAAGCATTTTTATCAAGAAGATTGTGTCTACTTACGGTAACACTGCAGATGCTACAAAAAAGTAGAAATGCTACACACCGTTGTACTACTTGCAAAATAGTATCAGATTGAACGTGAATTAAAACTCCTTTATTTTTCAGATGCATCGAAGTCTATAACTGGATTCAGGCTTCTTTTTGAATGTCTTCGTTTTCATTTGTTTCATTCGAGAGCGAAACAATGCTCCTAATTTTCATTGAGGTGTTATTTTTCCCTATTATTGGTAAGCTCTTTTTTTTTAATCTGCGATTAGCAACTTTCTTTGTGATAGTTTTAGGTAATCTGGAATGTATGTGAATGCTTAATCCATTCGCAGTTTAGAAACTTGCCTCGATTTACGTTCTCGTTCGCTTGCAGGTTTCACGTGCACCAAACCTGTCTAATAGCGCAGCTCATTGCGTAAAATTTTGAAGACCACGTGAATATTCAAATTCTGGATTTTTTTCCGTCCAGTAATTTCTTATTGTCATGTACTTTTTTTATGTTTATGGATAAACGTCGCATAGCTTTTATCATTTTTTAACCTATGCTTTAATAACTTTAGCAAGGATAATTTTGAATCAGTAACTCAAGCGTCTCACACCCATAAGGCTCACTTGAACTATGGGCGTACATTTATCCCGGACTATCGAGATTTCAAAATAAGGAGTTTACACGACAAAGCTTCTTTTGCACGACCTTCAAATAGAAAGAATTTAATTGCAGGATATTGATCGTTAGATTGAAAGCTCTTTGTCAGGCATAGGAAGCTTCCGCATTCGTTATTAAGATGAAGGACCACCATGCGCGTGTGTTTGGCCATTTCCTGGCACTGGAGTGGAAAAGGATGACAACTAAAATTTTCGGACCTTTTCCGACGATATATTGTGTACTTTCAGATTTAAATACGTGTAAAGGTTGAATCGCAGGTGTTGCGTCACAGCGCTCAAAAGATGTAAGCGGCTCCCCTGTCAGGTTTCAGTGACAGTGTCGTATTTCAAGCGTTTTTACGTCAGTTAGCTGAACTCGACTAAGTTTTTGAAGAAGCTGGTATTTTTTGACTACCTCGTATTATGTAGAATGAATGAAAGAAGAATGATGACGAGAGGCGCTACCTTATGTAACTCAGATGCTCCAGAGGGAGAATGAGAGTCCCCAACTAATTAACATTGAAAGCACGCTAGTGCAATGCTTCATTTTATTTTATTTGAATAGTCTAATTTATGGCGCGGGCTAAAGCTGGGTCCAAACATGCCGGATTAGTCTTCTTGCACACAGAGATAATAGAAGAAAATTAAATTTTATGCACACTCATTTGACAAACACTGTATCACTGCATATCTCTTATTAGGATATTTCAAAGTCAGGTCAGCTCTTTTTTATGAGAAATCAATGATAGATTGAAACTAACTTGATATCGGCCCTTTGATTCTTCACAAACGGCGCTACATCTTCAATTACAAGCGACCATGATGTCACGATTTTTATAAGCAGACCTGGAGATGTGTGAGACATTGATACATTCACAGTTCTTACTAATTTCTTGACAATGTGATACAACCGATTCGTATGAATAATGTTTCGCTACCACAAAAAATGTGAGTCGAAATTCAGTTTAACTAGATTTCAGCTCCCCTGAGCATTGCGGTGAAGGAAAGGGATTTAGAAAGTGCAGAGCACTGGCGGAAGGCGGCGCAGACGGCAACGAACCCACAGTGTGCCACAGGTAGTCGCACGGCAGCTGTGCTAACATTTCACCTGTTTGTTCCATTAGCCTCGTGTTCTTATTCTCTAGTGTGGCCTCTTTAGCGACTCTCCTGTGGAGCGCGACGAAAAACTTTTTAAACTCTCCTGTTTAAAAAGCTTTTAACGTATTCTTGTGCCCCGTTTTTCAAAGTGCATTACGATGGATGATTGCGTTTTAAGAGACATCAGACTTCTTTCTTATGACATCAATTGTTTAAAAATTCAGAAAATCATTAATTTTTTTAATTCAAGTTGGTTTTTACTTCAATTAAGGTTGCCTTCCTGTCTCCAACCAGAAATCGTCGTTGTAACGAACTCGCTATATAATTTTATGTCATACTTTACTTGACGGAATTAACGAAAAATTGTAGAGAAAATTGACTTTTGCCTTCGATTTTGTAATATTATGATCCTTTTTTCAGTCTTACTTGATATTTGCATATTTTTATGCATTCAATAGGGTCGCTTTTATTTCAATAAAAGTGCACAAAAAAGAATGCGTTTTCAACTAAGTGTTACGAAGATTGTGTTCTCTTGTTTAGTTATATTTAAATGCACAGTCAAAATCATATTACGCAACGAAGGGAACTCATTTTTCTTGAACTTTTCTGTCAATCATTTTTTGTTTCAACATTTTACATGGGTATTACGATTCCGATGCGTTATTATCAATTAAGGATGTTAATATTAAGGCATTTTTAAAACCGATGTTTCAACATTTCATGTTTGAACTTTATAGAAATAAACTGTTTTTTCTTTCTTTTTTCTTTTTTTTCTATTCATCTTAAATTTTTTGGAAAACTATTATGTAAAATCTTGTAACTTTGTAAAACTATAATGTAAAATCTTGTAACTTTCATTACTTTGTAAGTAATAGACTGATTTATGTCGGTGTTGTTTTCGTTCCCTATAATATGGCCGCTCCTGCACGTTCACATCAAAAGCCTTAGTTCTTGCTTTGTTTTCACTGTTTATCTTTGTAAGGAAATGAAACGCTGTGTGTTGTAATATTTTATTTGCGAATAATCTCAAAATCAGCAAATTATTTGTATTCAATTAGAGGAAGTATTATGTATATTACGACTAATTTTTCAGAATTCAATCTATAATTACGGAACAAATTTGATAAAATGGTTTCCCATTACTCTATGGAAAAACACGTTAAGAAACTTGAAACGCTTATTTTAGAGTACACTTTTAAACCTAGGTTAATTGAATTATTTTAAGGTGTAAAAATGTCTCAATGCCTTGGCTGAACCAATCGATAAGCCCTTGACTCGAAAGTTTAAATCGTGAGAAAAGCACACGAGTTCCAGAAAATATGTTCGAGTGTGATGAATATATTCCAATAAAATCATAACGATGATAGTTCTCACTCTCAAGTGCAAAGCATACGAAAGGTGAAGATGTATATATATCTCGTGAAACAATTAAAAGATAAAGGAGAAAACCACAAAACAATTTAATAATGAACAAACTATCCAATTCTTCTTGGAAAATTTATTGCAAGTTTGGAGGAGGAATCACGACTGGCAGACACTGGTCCATCCATTCAGCAGCTCGGAGGTTTTTTGCTCGCTGCCCAGTGAAGAATATTCCATTTCAACCATGTAGATACAAATCAAATCGAGCATTACTTGTCTAATGCTTATAATCAACGCCTATATACAATGACGCTTACTGACGTATGGACGAGGCTCCATTTTATGTTGTGTATTTGGATTGAGTAGAGAACAATGGCTATGTTCATCTTCCCAACAGGAAGAAACGCCCGGCTCGCACTGCGGGATCTCGAACCCTTCCCAATCTCACACAAATATATCCTCAAGCACTTGACCAGGGTGACCAACACGAGATTGAATAAAAATTTCACTTAAGCTTTTCGTGATCATAGATCCATTGAAGAACTGGAATAAACGTAGCAATTTGACGCACTACTACACACATATAGCGTAAATTCGTACTAAATTTTCCGCACACATCATTCAGGGAAACAGTAAAAATATGAGTGCATGAATATTGTGCACGCAAATCTCCTTGCTAGCAGTGAAGACAAATTTGTATCATGTGTGTGATGAAACTGAAGATGCTCCTTTGAAATTTCAACGGACACTTTGAGTGCTTTGATTTATCTTTTTTTTTTTGTTTTAACAAATTTTCAATTTTGCCCTTATTGTTTAGCAGTGAAAATATTTTGAAAAGTGGATTTCCATACAATGTGTGCATTTAAGTAATGAACAGTGGTTAGGAGAATCGAGTCACAGGCTAGAAGTGAATGACATTAAAATACTCAAGATTGCGTTACAACCAGTCTAGAGACTGGGACGTAACAATTTGAAAGCAGTGAGGGTTTTAGATTAACGCTTCACACATACTTTCTTCCCACAAAATTTCGAAAGCAAAATTTATAGGTCAGAAAACGCAGTTCATGCCGTTTTCCCACCCGCTCCAGAAGTAGCTTCCAGTAGCTATATTGAAAATGATTACGGACGTAAGTATATCAGCTGGGTAATCTGCCAACATAATTTTAGAGGAAGTACACTGGTTCTCAGTAATCAGAGGGTATTCCAATCAGAGTGGGATAAAGGAAAGCTATCGAGGATAATTTCAAAGAAATGAGCTGCTTTCCAACGTTCAATATGTGATTGCCGGCCCGAGTGATTCGTTCGTTCTTCAGCAGGGCGGGAATTTTGATTTAGAAGAACCTCCTTTTTAATTCACGGTATTTGACATGCTATTTTCCAAAAATTAATTTTACTTCGAGGAACAGTTTTTTAGATTTGAGTAATTGAATTTTCTGTTTGAGAATTGGATTTACACTTTGAGAAATATATTCGCATTTTGAAGAGCTTGAAATTCATTTTCGACTTTATTTTCATTCAAAGAATTTTTTTCCAGTTGTATGAAATGGACTTCAAAATTATGTAGAAGTGAAATTTTCCTTAATTTTTTCATTTCCCGTTCAAGTTTCATCATTATCATTAGAATCCTTGTTTGAACGCCGTCACCAGATCATGATCATGAAAGAGACTCGAAGGACAAACGTAACCTGACAAATAAGTCATGAGAATTTTTTGAAAAGTGGTAGAAGTAAGTTATCATCACTTATGCATCTATGGGCAAGCGCAGGTTGGACAACACTAAAGAATCCACTAGAGTCAGGGAACAAGAATTAAGGAAGGCGCCATAGGACAAAAGAGGCGTAGTCCCCATTTCTTGTTGAAACGATAGAATCAGCGGAATGCTGAGTTTATTCGTTCATCTTTTACATATTTAAATATGTGTACAACATACGTAATATATTTAATATATATTTCCACTTAATCTATTTTATTAATTAAATTCAAATATTCGTTTACGAAAAAAATTTCGTAAAATTAATTTCTTACCATCTGCAATGAGACAAATTAGCAAACAAAATTGTAAAATCCATGAACAGAGTAAGCGAAAATCATTACGAAAATTCAACCAATAAGGAATGTGAACAATATTGGGGGAATTTATGGGTGAAAAAAATTCGTAGAAATAAGTTTCTGTCTTTACATGCCTCAAATTATCATATTTGTCAACTAAGCAAAATCAAATATGTGCAGTAACTAAATCTTTCCATCATCAGTCAAAACTGCAGTACAGCTCAGTGCACTGCAATCATAGTTAAAAAACGTGTTAATTACTTCGAAATCTAAAAATAGTCATCATTTAATTTATTGGTAATCGAATGTTTACTTAATTGATAGATTTATGATGTACTAATTACTTTTGCCCATTTCAATGAATAAGTGGGAAAAAATTTAAGTGAAACAAAAAAGGCGCTATAAATGAAACTTACCTTCTCACCTTAACTAGTGATAGACTAAGAGAGAATTTTCTCCTATAACTATGTTCTCAACCGTATCATTTAAATTACTATAAATTCGACAAAAAAATACTCTATTTATAATTTTTTTTTACTTATTGAGACATGAGGAAGTAATTCCTTTGTTCACTCTGAAACGGCTTACCTAACTCGGAAACAAGGGTGGCCTCTTCAGAGTGACCTTCGCTGCTTAGGCGCGTTTCCGAGATTTCACCTGAAAAAAATCATGTATCTTTAAAGTTTCATTTGACACAACGTTTCGCGTACGTACGAAATTACGGTACGAGTAACTTGAGCACAGACATTTGAGGCCACAACGTCTTAGAAACCCCCGCAATTAATTAATTACTCTTGTTTGTTGATGGTTTTTAATTTTTTTCAGCAATAATGCAATTATTATATTGTCCCCTAGCTATTTCTGTAAAAACGTAGATCAGTGATAGAAAATAAACTCGTACTACGCAGTTCTCCCGTGGCCCACGAATTCATTTTCCAAAAACTTACAAATTTTCTAACTAGAGTAATTTTTGGCGGGCCTGAACACCAACCTGTGAGGAACACTTACGACGCTTGTGTTGTTTTATGGTTGCTGGAAAAACGCAATCAGTAAATTTCACTAACTAAATAAAAGGAGCGTATGCAAATCATTGACGCTCTAAATAATCGGTGTTATTATATGCATTCAGGCAAATTAAGAATTATACAATAGATATGATTTGCAATTTCGAGGAAAATTTTCAGACGTTTTTAGTATAGCATTCTTCCGCCCAACAGAGACGAGTATTACAATACCTGTATACTTTCTTAAGACATTACACATTGAAATCTCAAAACATACCCCTGCATATTAAGATATACCTACAAAACATACGACTGTGGGGAAACATGCAACCGCACTGCAATATGTCTCCGTAAAACAATACACATTCGCAAAACAACATAGACTTGTTTAACTTAATAAGGTTAATTCTCGCAAAACTCTCTCGTAAATCTCGTAACTTTCGACTGAACGCCGCTCGAAAAGATTAGGACTCATGATGTAATTCTCCAGAGAACTCAAAACGATTGAGGGAGCAGAGAAAACTCTGATTTTATTATTTTTATCGTTAATTTTATTACTATTTTCATATCAGTATGTTTAAGACACCTTAGCCAAAACTATGCAATCTTAACACTTTGACTACGGTTGGTAAAACGGAAGTTTTTCATTGAACTCAAATTTAAAGTCATTCATATTAAGCGATGTTGTAAACAGCAAACAATAACTGGATCGTGCCTTCATTTAGTTTTGATTAAGTATTAATGAAATTGAGCTTGTAACTACTGGTCAGTCCGCACCATTATGAAAATCCCTTCCGTGACCTCTTGTGGCTCACGTCGCAGTCAAGGTGACAAGAGAGGAAAAAGAAACCATTTAAAATGGACTGAATATAATGGGATCTCTATGCCTAATGTGTGTACTCACACAAGATATCATGCGCAAACAAAAAGTCAGGAAAGAAAAGGAAGAAAAGACAAAGGAAGAAAACGAAGAAAAGATGAAAACCGATCGAAGCAAAGTGGGCACAAAAGCTTATGTCCCGAAGGCCTACCTACTGCTGAGGTAACATAAGAGTATCTCACTTGGGCGCCAGTCCCTGTAGCATAAGATAGACACTTTTAACTAACCTAAGCCTATTACTTTTTTTATACCTCCTGAGGGAAGAATAACTCTAAGGAACAAACAATCTCTTATAGCTTGGATAGAACGTAATGGATCAGAAAGTTCACGCACAGGCATGCATTTATGAGGGCAGTAAAATTAACGTACGATGTCTACGAGCACTGTGACATTCAAGAGGGCACTTAAATTATAGTACAATGTCTGTGATAATTGTGACAAAAATGCGAGTGAAAAAATGTTGTGACCCTTGTATGTTAAGCCTATCATTACGACTACATTCTCATTCCTGTTTTAAAACATGCCCATGGTTAGCGGTATTAACTACGGTAACAAATACTTCGGTTTTCTTACATAGTTACAAAAAATCATGAAATTTCGTTCAATTTGCGATATTTCCTAAAAGGAAATTAGACGCTATAATTTCTCAACATTTTCCCAGTTCTAAGCATTATTTTACGTCTATGTTTAAGAAAATTAGCTCACCGAACTTCTCGAAGTCAAAGCAATGTGTGAGGAGGGTGTCCAAAATAGCAGCGTAAACTTTGTCCAAATCGTCTTGCTCAGACGTCGCGGCGATCAACGACTTGCGAAGGTAAGAAGCCGTCGTCAGGCTCAGCATGTCTAGACCTGAACATAATTTTCTCTTTTTAGTTTTTAACATCAACGTTGCGTAGACTGCCCTTATTGACTGCTTATTGCTTATTGACAGACCAATAGATTGGAAAATATTCGTTTAGAAAACAGAAAAGAATTACTTTTTCTATGAATTGTTTTCTGCAGTTGCACTAATGGTTATTTAGAACCACGAATCTTTTCAGTGATCTGCTTGAATGTTTAAGTTTTGAAAAACGCCTTTTCCAAGTATTGGGACACATGTAGAGAAAATCACATTTATGTGTTTGCTGAATTGGAAGACAGGTCAAAGCGGAGTTAGCATTAGGCTCACTTAATTCTACTCGTTTATATACGCCTGTTGCGTTGAGACCAAGACTCTAAATTCTGAGTCAGTTAACCTCCGAAACTAAAACAAGGTGTTTCCAAGAGAGGAAGGGCTAAGACAAAATTTAGTTTCAAATTGAATGTATGGGGAATCAATCCAAGTGGTACAAGATTTAAAGAACTTAATGAAACACGATAAAAGTCATAGAAAACAGTTATAGATGCTAAAAACAGCGGTCATAAAAAATAGTCTGTAGTGAAACTAAATGCTATACAACTTCAACAGAAGAGAGGGTCTACCTAACCTTCAACGGAAGGCCTCACATCTTCCTCCTGGGAGCGCTAATTCTCCTGGATGTTATTATTGTATCCAACAGAGGTCTGAATGTTGGTCGTCTCTTACAGTGCTTTAGAAGAGAAGAATAGGAAAAAATTGCTGCTGCAAAAAAATTGGACAAGGATATACCAAGGAAGCCTATATGAAGATCAGCCTCTATAATATTCAAGGTAAAACTAAACGTCTACCGAATCTAACGCAAGATTTCTGACCGAGGTTGAGATTGAGGCCGGTGAGCTCGATGAGCTTGTCGTCGACGTCCCCGCCGTTCTTCAAGAGCAGCTGGACGAACTGCAAGTGCAGCCCCTCGCCGGCCCGGAGCATGGGAGTGTACCCTGTGCATTGGACGCAAAATTTATCAATTATTTTAAAATCTGTACACGTCATTTAGAATTCCACATGCAAAGGTTGAGTTGAGATATGAGCTAGAAAATGACATGAAATAAAACAAGGCCTACTTCCTCCAGGTACATCACAGCGGCTGGAGTCTGCCACACAAAGTAGTTTATGTTTGATTCACGCGAACTTTAATGTGGAAATCTAACTCAACTTACAGCGTATATTTAAAAAAATATTTAAATAACTAACAATATAACATTTATTTTTCAGGTATAAACATTCCATTACATGAACAGTATTGAACACCAATCACCAACGAATGAACGAGAAAACTTTTAAAATAATTTCATTTGTAAATGACCACATCACTAACCATGTAATTGAAGTCGTAACGATTGAAATTTAATTTGCAAATATCAATGCTCGCATTTGTTTTAACTGTTCACAACTATAGAATTATAATTATTGGACCCGAATCCTGATTATCCTCATGTGTTCCATGTAATATGATCCATGTAACTAAAAACTTATAAAAACAGTTATTTCATTATAGGGAGCTAAACTTATGAACAGTTAAAAGTTTAGATTATTGTATTCCCGCTTAAAAAATACTATCCCAATTGATTTTTTTTATAAAATAGCCCAAAAAAAATATCTTGAAGAGCACAAGTACTAGATTTTACAAGAGATCTACAAAAGTGGTATTTATACAAAACGTTTTTGAGTTGAAAAACACCCTTCTAAGAATTTCTGTTCAATATAAAAAAAAACAGTTTAGAAGTTAGCACAATTATCAGTGTTTCAGTAAGAGAGGCAGCACCGTAGTTGGAAAACTGGCAAAACTTGCTAAAACATGATTGCGATAAAGTTCCTTGGATAAATCATTGAACTCAGAAATTCTTGAGTCAGAAGACTATGAATAATAAAATACTATAGGGATGCAACGAACCGTTTCAGTATTTCAAACCTGACGAGTAGATCAATAAATACGTTCATCCGTGCATTGACAACGTAACCGCTGATATTTTGTCTATCATATTCAACGGAGACCACAGGTTGAGTTAACAGAGCACCTCTAGGAATGTCTGAGCTAAAAACCTATGGATACATTAAGATGGAAAATTTTTTAATGTCTTTCCTCGAACATGTCAATAGGATGAGTCATATTTTAGCGGAAATCATGTATTATCCATAATTACACCCATCAAATTTCATTTTAAAATATGTCATCGCATTTTATGCTACCGAAGGGTAAATCTCCTTTCCCTGTATTACATAGATGAACTTTGGTGAAATGCAAAGTGAGCAAAAAGCTTTTATTCAGGAAAAACTCCCTAAAATAAGTAATGCAGCAGTACTTGCTGCAAACTTCGGTTATGTGATGTGGAAAGGATGGTTTGTCATAGAACCCCATATTGAGGTTTTCATTTCAAAAGCGGCTCCAGTGCTTTCCAGGGCTTTTCACTTTATTCAGATAGGGTCTAAGGATAATTTCTGAAGTTAAATGTCTTTTATTTTGTTTTATCCACATTAGCCCAGAGGGTACCCTATGTAAGCCCTCCGGCCAGTTTCCTAAAATCATTAATTTAATTTTTACACAATTTCATAAAAAGAGAGAGGATTGCCATGAAAGACTGTATCGTTAACGAACAAAACAACGTGAATATTAACATGGTCATTGATGAAAGTATTGTAAAGCAGAAGACTCAATAGAGAATTTTGTGGCCCCTCGTGCATCGACAGGTAATATACACAATTTATGACTCTAACACTGAACAAATTCAGTCTTTCAAGAAATTACGCTCCGAACAAGCATATTCTCATCTTTGAAGTTAAATTACATTTTGAATATTGTTGCACAGCTTGCAAAGAATAAATTAGAAGCATGCATTGAAACCTTCATCCCCAGCTTATCACTGTAGAATATTCACGTAATGTACAGTTCCAAATTTAGAAACGTTCCTTGGCGAAAAGTTGCGATTTTTCTCTCCCTGAATAAGAAATATCGAATGCTATTTTTGAATGAGATTTAGTGATTATGAAAAGTTTCATGCATCACATCCCACGCCTTAACTACTACTAATCTACTACCAATCAGAAAAATTCACTGATTTAGAACCTTCGATGTTACTGCGAACTGCAAAATTTCCTTCTATTTTATTATTCACAGTAACAAAATTAGATTCACTATAAACAGTTACATCTCATTGAATGTATTCTGATGCATCATAGGTAGAAAAAATAAATTTATATCTATAGAATTATTTATTTTAGAAGTTAACATGCAAGGCTTACAGCCCTTCATAATCAATCTTGACTCCTTTTTTGAGGAATAAAATATTTCATCTCATTAGAAAGACCAAAAATTTTAGAAAAACCAAATTCCTTTTTGATTGAGTAGAACTTTTTTGAACAATTATAAAACACATTGTTACTCAAGTTCTCTGCAGTCAGAAACACATGTAAATTATTGAAAAAAATACTAGTAGTATTGGACATGGACAGTACCCCTAGGAATAAAATAGCCAATCAATAATCACCCAGAAATCCGACTTGGTTGACATCAGCGCCTTTGGATAAGAGAAACTCCCCAATGTCTACGTTACCGGTCCGGGCAGCGATGAGTATGGGGAAGTCCGACTCTGGGGTAAATTGTAATAATTATTAAAGTAGTAAATAGAATATAGTTCATCTCAAAAAATATGTAGATTGCAGAGTAGTAGTAGTTGGATGGAAACTTTGCTAAGCTTGATTTAAAGCTTTTACTGAACTACCATTACGAGGCGAGTCACAAATTTTGATCGCTTTGATGTACCTCTGAAATGATTGTCAATTGTTTTATTTAATGACACTATTGGTGTTAGAGTTGTGAAACTACTCCCTCTGCAACATATCGGTCTCACACAGATCGACTGAAAGCATAAATAAAAATTTCTAGCAATTTTAGAAAACAATTTTCAAATTTATTTCCGTGACAGAAACGTCATATTTTGTGTTTCTTTAATATACGTTTACAGATTCATTGCCAAGAATAAGTATATGTATACATATATGAGCTTTGGAAGAACTGATTGATTCACTCCTTCGATAGAGAGTCTGATTTATTTTTTATTTTCCAGCCCTCCTTTCGCTATGTGTAACTCGAGCTGCGTTGACCTCTCCATGATGTGTTAGTGTCGCGTCATTAGAGGTCGAACAATTCTATTCTTGGAAAACGAAAGCGGATTAAGCGTGTTTTAATTGCTGTGTATTTGATTGAAAAAAATTCAAAAATAAATACGGCACAATTTTCAACTAACAGACAAATTTCTTCCGGTTTTCTAAACCAAAGACGGAGTTGACCATGTATTCCATTCTCTCTTGGTAAAGGTGATAATGAGAGATTTGAAACGTTTCTAAATCGACGGTAGATATAGAGCTTCGTTCAAAATTGAGTCTTGAACGAGTCCCATATATTGAGAGCAATATTTTGGAAGCAACCGTTTAAATATTTCTTTATGAATTTGCATTCATGCTATCATGGACCTTTACACGAGCATGTTGTAATTGAATATGACAGCCCGGTGTAAGCGCGGTACTTCGTTAATTTACCATCTTTTTCTCACCATTCGGACACTATTCTCGCTGACGTTATTAAGCCTCGCATTCAAAAGTGATGGAAACAAGGGAATGTCAGTTCAAAGGTAAAAAAAGGAACATTCTGAATCACAGTCGGTCTACTTTGCCTTATAATATGTAGATGCCCTGGCGAAGAGTCAGTCGAGGTAATTCTGCATGCGTGAATAATTGACATTAACAAATTTACAAAGCCTTTTTCTGGACGAAAAATTCAACTTGGGTGCAATTAACAAACTTATATTCCCTAAAAAAATAAATTTTATAAGCCATTCATCCATTGTGCTAAATTACGCAAGAATTTGAATTAATTGTACATTAGCAGCTAATCATGCTTTACTTACTATTTATATCATTTTAATGGCGCAATCATTCATTGAATTAAGCATTGAAAAATGCGGCACAAGAACGCTCTAAAAGTAATTCACAGCTTGGCGCAAAGAAGGCCACTTCAGCACCCAAGAATAAGAGATAAATAGAACAAGAGCAGCATGTTTGCGCAGCTGCACTACGCCTCACTTGTGAAGGAGCAAGCGTCGCTGACGTCTGAGCCGCTCTCTACCAGCGTCCTCACCTGCTCCAGATCCTCTTCCTCAACAGCAATGCACAGGGGCGCTGAAATTCAGATGTCTCAAATTTACGTTCACATTTTCATGTGGTCAAAATTTTGTAGATTCGAGCCGTCTCTGACATTCAATGCGGAGTTGGAGGAAAGCTGTAACCCTGTCTGGCACAATGGTGTTGAATTGAAAGAAAACTGACTCAAAAATTTTTCGAAATTCAGACGAAGTTGTCCATTAGATCTGGGTAGTTCAAAATTCAATAACTCTATCTTCCAACGATTACTTGACTCGATATTCATTAGATTTTGCAGATAACTCAAAAATTACACTCCAAAGTAGTTTCTCAAAAATAAAATTGAGTAGTAGCCTTTTATTAAAATTTAACTTCAGAAAGGAGGAGCTGCCAATATCAGCTTCTGTGTTTCGTCTGTGTTTCGTAATTGGTGTAACAGAACACAACTATTTGAATTACTAACGATGGATCTACGCATGAGTCACAGTTGCTTAATTCACCCCAAGCAACTTGATGATTTCTGGGGATTGCTAAGTCCTCAAGAGCCGCTAACTAGGACTAACATACTCCCTTAAGCACACTTCTTTGAAGATGCTCAGAAATCTTACCTAACCCTCAACTGTTGCTAAATCCCATGATACGCAGATGGACAAACCCCATTAACGGACTTCTATGGACGTACGTGTGATTTATCGACATTCAACCTAAAATTGAATACAGAATTTCGTTCCATTTTCTATGCAGGTAAAAATAAAATTTCTCTCATTTCCTGATCTGAAGACTATATGCACTGTAAATTAGCTTGGCAACGCCAATTTAACTGAGATATATACGTACAATTCCGTATTGATTGAGTCTTGAATTAGCTCTAAAACGCATTAATGTATGAAATTTAGTCCTCCACAAGTTCATTGGTTTCACCGGAAATATTCCAAGGTGTTGCAGCATTTTGATTAGAAATTTAACCTTTAATTTCATTTTTGTTTAAAAAATCCAAACACTACTAAAAGTGAAGTGAAATAAATGGTAGTATTGCATTTGAAACAAACTTTTTAGGTTACTTTACGAGCTAACTTCATGATTGACATAACAGCTAACTTCACTACAAGCCACAATAATCCGGTACGAACTTCTGATGTCGAGGTTGAACTCAGAGTCTTCGCCATATGCGAGACCGCTCAACACCACCATCAAGAGCATCAGGGCTGCGTTGCAGTACATTTTCAACTTCACCTCTGTAGCAGCTGGGACTGAAACTTTAGTGTGCTCGAACTGGCGCAGCGTATTGAGCTGAAAAGATAATGTGAGGCTGTTGAAAAACGCAGGAGACCTCGATCAGGAAATAGTGATTTGATGAAAAAATGCTGCTAATTGAGATTTTATAGAGGGTAATTCGTGCTCAGAAACATGCGTGGCGCTTATTGATAACCAAATCAGCAGTAAAAGGCCATGTGAATGAGAACAAAGCAATAACAAATAATTTTTAAGACAGAAGAATCGCCAAAAACCGGCAGGAAAAGAGAGTAGTAGACATCACCCTCACGTAATTAAGCAGGCCTATTATGGGAATGTGTATCTGCTAAAAGTGAGTTATTTAGTCAAAAATTAGGGTTTATAGACTAATTTTCAACTCATGGCTCCTGGATGGAAAGCACACGAAAGACTATACACATTGTTAATAAAATTTGAGAAAAAAATATAAATTTTTGTACAAACTATTTAATTAATTTTTGTCCTACTCACAAATTCTTCTCATACCAAAATTGTGCATTTATTCATCAATTTTTTAATCAAAATGAAAGTTGAATTCAGTTTAAAAGCTTTAAAATCGAAATTGTATAAATAAATCGAAACATCGAAATTCACGTAATAAATTCAAGGCCATGTCCACCAAAAGCTCAAATTTGCAAGGGCACAACACTCACATTTCGGGGCACAGTTCTGCCAAAGTGGTAGAAGGAGCTCTGGTGCTACTAGTCACAGCCTCACGGTCGTTGGGCAAGAAAGAAACAAGATCACAATCCGCATGAGAACACGGTCAGTCCAGACTCTGCAATGCAATGGCGGTTCCGAGCAACTCTCAGTGGTGAAGTCCTTATTGAAACAGCTGTGCACTGTGGGCTCAAACCAAACACTCTCTTTGGCACATGTGCAGTGGTAAAATAGTCTAAACTTACTCTGCAATTCCGTCACACCTTCTTATAGACATAAACGTCCGTCTTGAGGGGAAAAGAGTGTGGAAAATGCTTCCACAAAAGTATTTTCTGCTGTGATTAGCGCGAACAGCTAACTCATACTTACCAATAACTGAAACGCTACGAGAGAGCGTTTTGAGTCTCACGTATAATTCTCGAGTTCACCTATTTGCTTGAGAAAAACGTTATTGAGTGAAGGAAAGGAATGCCGACAAAAACAGAGGGCTGATGTATTATATATCACTGAAGCCAATACATTGCCATTGAAACACTGCCCGAGTTATCGAAGGAGAAATTCTTCTAGCCATGGGCTGCCTCAACCTGCTGTTGTGAAAAATAAACTACGCTCGTGACTTTTGAGAACAAGGTTCGCCTCAGCGAGAATGATTGCGTTCAACCACAAGTGAACGATATGAATACTAAATACATGTACTTACAATGAGCAGGTAATTGTGCGAAACTATGGAACAGGACGTGAGACGCTTCATGCTTGTGATTGTAGCAAGCATCAAGCAGTACACAAATTCAAAGAAAAGAAAGAATGATGCTTGGGATTGTAGAGTTCGCTTGCTTCAACAAATAATTCATGTTGAGTATACGAGGGCAGCCTCAATTCTAATTAAAACTCTGAATATCATTATTCCTTCCTTCACCATTTAAAACATCGAAAACATTGAAAGAACTAATTGTCCATTATAAACAGAAGCAAGATATTACTCACAAAATATATATATATTTTTTTTGGAACGAGTATCTTAATAACACAATCTTTCATCGGGACAAACATTCAAAAACTAGCCACAAGAGCGCTCAAAAAATAACGCGCAGTAGAGCCGACGAGATGACAGTTATAGAGACAAAGTAGAAAAAGGAAAAGATAGAAGAAGCAGGTACCGCGTTTATACAGCTGCGCCGACACATGCCTCTGAAGACACCAGCCTCGTTAACGTCTGCTGCGCACTCCGCTAGCCCCGACATCTCCAGATTCCCTTTCTCAACAGCAATGCACAAATTCGTTGATATTTACTGAAATTCATTTATGATTCAAGCTTTTATGTTACTGAAAAAATTGTAGTAAAGCTTTTTTTTACAAATGTACCGAAAAATGTGACACTGAACCCGGATCGTCGGTCTTGAAAGCAAATGCTCATACCAATATCCCCTCGTGAATTGAAATTTTGTACACTATCCATAAATCTGAAAAGTTTTCATTTTACCAAACTCTGAAAAAGCGTGAGTAGTCGATTATGAAATTCATTTCAAATTCAATTTTCTACACACACTAACGTCAATATCCTTTCGGAGTAAAAGTTAATACAAAAATTGCTCCCCTTCGGCCATATCCCATAGACTACGAAGGTGACTAATTACACCGTGTTACCAAGTTTTTGTCCTTATGTTGAAACTGTTAATTCTTATTTGCTTGTGTCTAGAAAACATGAAAAAATACTTGTACCCAATTCTAATTTTGCTTTGTGTCCAGGATAATGATTTATTTGAAATTTACCTATTTTCATATGGACAAAGTGGCAAATTTGAAGTTTGACTTGAACAAAGTAGATACTAAACGACATGTAATGCAACAATAGCATTTATTTATTGTAGAATTACACCAGTGAGACAATAGACAGATTAGAAATGAGTTGTTTTGCTTATACTGTAGATTACTTTCAGGCTTATACTTTATAAATTTACGCTTACACTGTAGACTACTTTCACGAATCAGCCCCCAAATGTAATCTCCCATCATGTTTTCATTATAAGACTCTTGGTAGCCGCGTTTTTAAGTTCAAAATACCCTGGTGGAAGCGTTCGCCTTGTTCCTCGGACTACGCTCCCTTGTTTTCCTTAAATCTATGAAATTAGGCCTCAAGTATATGGACTTTAAGGGACATCCTGCAACCCATCTTGCTGTAGTTTGCCCCCAATTTCTCAAAAAGCTCCACATAGTTTTCGGCCTAATGATTCCCCAAGAAGCCAAGAACGACTGAGACAAAACTGTCCCATGCTGCTCTTTCTGTCCTTGAGAGTTTTTGGGAAACTCCTTGCACTCCATGACCTTTTTTATTTGTGGTTCAATAAAGGCTCCGGCTTCAACTTTCGTTGCGGACAACTTGGGGAAGAAATCTTGGAGGTTCTTGAAAGCTGGAGACTCCTTATCTAGAGCTCTGACGAATTGTTTCATAAGGCGCAGTTTTAAGTGGAGTGGAGGAAGCAGTACTTTTTGGGATCCAATAATGGCTAGCATTTAACGTTGTCTCTCCCCACACTAAACTTGGTTCGCTGTGGCTAGTCCTGCTTGAGGTAATGTGTCATGATATTCCTGCTGTTCCAAAGGCAAAGATATCAAGGATTCTTGGTGAAGCCGCTTTGGAGACCCATCAGGAAAGCCACCATTTTGAAGTCTCCCATAACCTCACAACAGCACTGTTCATATTTCAAGGCATCTAACAAGATCTTGACACTCTTGTATTCCTCTTTGAGCAGGGTGTTTACAAAATAGATCTCTTTATGTTAAGACATTTTAAAATATAATATTATACATTCGATGTATCAACTTTATTGGAAGTAAACCGTTTTCTTTTCTTGACCGCCTTCGATCAGCTGTGCTTCTCCAGCACAGTTCAAAGCCAATACGTTCCGAATGGAATCACACGAAAATTCTCAACACTCTTATTGAGATGGTAAACGCTTGCCTCTAAAAATTGCCAACCGGTAGATCTTAGTTTTTATGTTTTGTTCAATTTTTACCTGATACCTCGATATATACAGTCATTTATCGAATTTAGTTCTTCCACTGAGCGGATGCTTGGAACTTCTTTTTGAATTTTACACTTGACATCATTTCTTCTATCGTGGAAGCAATCCCGGTCGTTCTTATTCCTCTTTTGGCAACGAATAGTAGAGAATACTCTTTAAACAATTTTTTAGGAATCAAGGATTGAGCGTTGTAAAACTGATCGCATGCACAAAATTTAAAAAGTAAATTTAAATTTGAAGAGTAAAAGCTGATGAGGGCATTGGAATTAATGAAAAATCGTTTGCAAGGTGAGTGGCACGTTTATTTTCAAAAAAATTTTTATTTATCCGTTTTTTTTAATTTTTAAAACATTTTTTCTTTACCAGATTCAAAATCATGGGGATTTCGGAAGAAATTGGGAAAACCATCATTCTTCTCCATCAGAGTGATCCATCAGAAAAGGAAATCGTTACCAAGCAACTTGCATCATTGTCACCTGTCTACAGATTGACAAAACAATTCAACGAGACAAATTCTATAGTGGCGAAGATTAAGGGAAAGGACTGCCAGCAGTTCAGAGCTTGCGCTCAAATGGGAGAGGGATGGCGTCCATGCCTCAGCGCGAACTGTTCGACGTCGACTCTTCAACAACGGACTTGCTTCAAGGAGAGCTACGAAGAAACCTTTTTGACGGCGAAGAACATCAAAGACCGGCTCAACCTTCGGCAGGAACTACCAGCATTGGACTGCGGAACAATGGGACAAAGCCATTTTCTCTGATGAATCTCAGTTCTCCCTTTTTGCCACCTTCGGGAGAAGCCTCGTGCGGCGAACACAAGGCGAGAGATTTAACGAGGAGTGTGTCGTTCCAACAGTCAAGCATCCTGCCACTTTTCACGTCTGGGGCTGCTTTTCAGATAAGGGAACTGGAGCACTGACGATTTTACCCAAAAATACAGAAATGAATTCGGCGTGGTACCTGAAAGTCTTAAAAGATCATCTTCTTTCATCAATAGCTGGTCAGTTTCCCGACAAAGGTGGTTTGCCAACATGGTGGCACTCCCTGTCTTAATGCAAGAGTGGTTAAAAATTTCCTTGATGACAATAGAGTGGATATTTTGGGTCCTTGGCCTGGAAGTTCGGCTTATCTGAATCCGATCGAAAATTTATGGTCGATCATCAAAAGTAGAGCGAATGAAGAGCCAACTAATTTAGCGCAATTTGGAGCCTTAATTGAAGAAGATTAGAGCTCCTTTGATCATAATATGATTGGAAAAATTAGTAAACAACATGCCAAAACGCATCAAAAGAGTTTTGAAGAAGCGTGGTCAACAATACAAATATTGAGAGTAATCACTTTTTAGTTACACGGGTTATTAAAAATTGTTTGTGGGCAATTTATGTTTTTATTCATCCTCTAAAATGTCTTCTGGAAACAACCAATTAAACACTACGCAAGACAGCACCTTACTTTAACAAAAACTTAGAAAAACTCAATGTTACCAAAATCATTGGCTACACCTGTATGTTACCGACGCACTTGTGCGTCATTTAATCCTATGCATTCAATGACGTGTTATTTTTTTTTAGAGGGGAAGGCACGATCCATTTAATAATAATTATTTTCATGATTGATTTCTAAAATAAACTCTAGTTTGCGTTGAATATTGTACTTGAGTTTAACCCGCCGAAGCAAAAGTGTAAAATAATTGAATGTCATAGAAGGCAACTTAGTTGCAGGTACAACAAAACAGAAAATACTGAGTTATCGTCAGTCAAAGGATGAGTACATTTTTTAGGGGCTCCCTATATTGATATATAGATTTAAATTTCATAAAAACAACAAGTACCGTCATTGAATAACTGAGATGACAAAAAATTATACAAATATATTCAACTCATTGCTTCTTTCAAGGATTTGCAACATAATACTTCCGTACAAAAACCTTGGCTAACCTACACACAGTTCACTTTCAACTTCCAACATAGCACTCACTTGATTTAACAAAAATTAAAAGTAAGAGTATGCGATTGCCACAAATATTCTCAGAATTATTAATTCTACCGAATAAACTCGTGAGAAATATGTCAATCGACGTCATAAATAACTCATGTTGTTACTCAACTTTAGGGAGTCTATTTTACGACTTCAGTTTACGATGAGCCTTTAAAAATTCACAACAGCCGAGCAAGTAAATTAAATTGTGTTAAAACATGAAAAAACTATCTATCCCGATTCCCGTTGTACAAGGTTAACTGTACATCAACAGCTGCTCGTTATCGCCATAAGCAGTCCAGAGAATGAGATATTCTTGTTTTACTTTCTCGATGAGAAATTTAAGTTTGCGAAGTTACACCAATAAAAAGCAAAACAATTATCTTTTTCTTCGTAAGAACAACTTTTGGAGGCAGCAAAAGGAACAGTTGCCGAATTTTGGATCCCATAATTACTGAAGCTTTTGTTTTTCTGTTACAACGAGCTCCTTTACAGGAAAGAACTGCTCTAAATTTAACATTTCACAAGAACAGCTACCATTCATGATGCTCACATATATATCCATTCTCAATAAAAGCATTAATTCTATGTATAAATCCAATGAAACAAAACGTCATCGCCAGTCATGATATTAAAATGTGATGCGACAGAAAGAGTGATACTGGAATTAACTAACATTTGAAAAAAGCTGGCACCGTTACACCTCTATTTGCATTGCAAAATCCCTTGCTTCAGTCTGCAGGTCAGAAAGTAAAAGTACACCATAAATTTACCCAAGACCAGCTCGGACATTAGCAACGATGACACACAACTGCACATTTTTTTTTCGAGCATGTCATTAGTCATGTTACGCTGTAGTGCGCAAATGACGCATAACGACGCGTTATAACACAATATCTCACGGGCTACAAACTTAGGATAATTATTTCATCAACGACGGACACATACCAATATTTTCAACTATAGTCTATCACGCGCTGCTCCATCACCTCCGATGACTTCGTCATTAGAGTCAGAGTCGCTTTCTGACTCGCCAAGAGGCTCGTCCTCACCGGGTGAGGTCAAGTTGTTCTCCTCGTCCACCTCCCCGTCAGTGTCGAGACCGATGTCGTCGTTGGGCTGGGGAGTGCCGTTGTTTATTGCTTCGATTGCTGCTCGTAGCTGAGGAGAAAGCCATGACAAGACATCACTTGCGTGCGAAACTAAAACTTGCACACTTACATGAATAAGAAAGAAATTACCCATACCGGCAGAATACATCTTTAAGTAATTTAAAAAGCGCCTACACATTGGGGGAAACTGATGAATCTCTTGTTGAATCATTTCGCTAGGCGATTATTCAATTGTATGATAGATGTGATTAATTTAAGTTCTCATCTTAACACCGACAATAAACTTTTTTACACTGGCATGAAAGAATTTTTTTGACCCCATTTATTTTCGTCCTTTGAAATTTAGTCCCCGTTCATGATTTAATATTTAATAAATAAACTTTTCCTCTTTAGTAGACTTTCTATTATTGACAGCAACGAAAAGTGGAAAATACAAAATGTCCACGGATATAGAAAATATTTTACCTCATCCTCATGTCCGCCTCATCAGCATGTACCCAAAAAGAAATTATTTACTTTTTTACTCAATTTTCAGGTGAGACTGGTGTTTTCCACCTTATTCCTTAGCAGCATCTCCTTGACAGAAATAAAAATATTTTACTATAGTAACAAAAGATAAAATTGGCTCATTTAACTTCTTTTTCCGAAGTAAGCACCGCTTAGTAAGCACTTAAAGGAACGCAGAATCTATGCACAAAGTGCATCGAAACAGTAAGGTGAGAAAAAAGTTCATGAAATAATATAAAAGTTGAAGAAGAAATTAGTGTGTGCTGAAAAACAGGAGAGCAGTGAACCGAAGAAAGATGGTCTGTAACAAAACAAAAAACCTATTCCGTTTCAACAAAAAAAGGCCTCCCTAACCTTTAATCTTTTTTTGTAGTTTATTTTCGCTGATTGCAAGAGACTTGGCTCTTTCCCTGCATCTTTCGTTGTGTCTCAACAACCGGCTATAAATAATTCCAACGTAATAAATGTACAAGACTGACCTCTTTGCCTTGTGGCTCCATTGTGTCTCAAGAACTGACAGTTAATAATTTCAAAGTAACACTAACAGAAGAATGATTTCCCTTCACTCTGTTTCCCTCACGTTGCCACGCTCGACAAGAAGCAAGGAGCACAATATACTGACCTCCTTGAGGGAGACCACCCCAATTAGGCGGCCCAGCACCGTCACGTAGGCGTGACTCAGGCCCAGCAGCGAGAACAAAGAGTGAACCTGCAACAAACGCCAAAATTAATTTTCAAATAAACTTTACAGAATACATCGAATGGGGAAGCCGCTTAGGTGTTTGAATTCTACCGATCACCTAGGACTTTGAAAGAATTAAAACTTGTGACCAAATCTTGAAAGATAGTTGAAAATTTGAGGATACACTTTCTATGAAATGGTGAAAAAGATAAGAGTGATTACAAACAGTCTCTGAATGTATGAAAGATCTACATTTGAACTATTCTATCAATTTCTCAAGAGTTGACGCACCATTCCAAACTATTTTTGCTGTATTCGATTATTAGCGTTTCAATCATCGATCACTGCGACTATGAACGTTTGGGGGCAGACTTCAAGTTTTGAGAGCGTACAGTAATCGAGAGCTCTATGTATGCGTTCCATACCGCACCTTTCAAAACGAAGGTACATTATATGAAGGATTTCCAAAATAACGAAATTGCAACGCAATCCTCTTCTCAACTACGAACACATACAATACAAAGATTCAAAAATACGTTTATTCCTTGAAAGATTCTATGACAACGGATCTGAAGTTGGCAACATCGACCCCGCCCATAGGACTGCATATGTATCTCTTCCTTACTTTGGTGCGCAGTCTGAGAAGTTGAAGAAAGAATTGGCTGGTGTGTTTTCGAAGTATTTTTCTGATGTGAATTTCAAAATTGTGTTGGTGAACAACTTTAGGATATCGTCATTTTTTAATTATAAAGATAAGCTTCCTGCCGGAATGCAAGCTACTCTTGTTTATAAGTTTAGTTGTGCACGTTGTGCATCAGAGTACATAGGATGTACATCCCGTACTCTACGCACTCGAGTTTGCGAGCATTCTGGTAGGAGCTTTAGAACAGGGTCAATTTTATCAAAGCCCCCATTTTCCGCCGTTCGAGAGCACTCTGACGAGTGCGATAATCCAATTTGCAATTAACGTCATTTTATAGCTTGTTTTTAGATTTGTCATTGTAAAATAGTCTATTTTTACCTTTTACTTTGTACTTTTCAGATTTCTTTTCACTGATGATGGCCTGTGGCCGAAACGTTTGAAATTAGGTTCTATTCGAAAATTTACCTTAAGTAATGAAATGATTAAAGTAGCTTATCTTGCTCTTTCATTTTTACAATACAAAGTTGATGGTTCTGAACTTGTAACACAGCAATGTCACTCTCAGATTATAAAAAACTTAAATCACACGCACACGGCTTCAACGGAAAATCCAAACTAAATTCTTTAACGCTCATCTCATAGCCAAAATAATTAGATTTGCCACGTAAATAGTAAAGCAGATACTTACCTTCAAGAGAGATGTGCTTTCAACCAGCTGGAAGGGAGAAGGATCGATGGGACATGCGGAGAAATCTACGATCTCTTTATAAACTTTCTCTTCATGCTGCGCTTGTTCATAGGTTGACTGCTCCATCATCTGCTTCATCCGCTGGAAAATCGATATCCAATTATAAAGACGAAACCAACCTTGATATCCCACATATGATGGAAAAAATATTATTTTCCATAACACGTAAGAAATTCGATATCATTGACAATAAACAATCTTGAGCCAAACTATTTTAAATAAATATCTGATGCATGAGCATTGCAGAAGCAAGAACAAACGGTATTACTTTCTCATGAAGTATCAAAATGATTATTTTTCGAATAACTTCAATTGATTTGAAATAGTTTAGATTAAAAGTCAGTTAATACCTCCCTAACAACAACGAAGATCTCTTGAGAAAAAAAGAAGGCAATATTTAGCACAGAATTATGAGAATAGGGAATCTATGTCTAAAGTTTGTCCCACAAATATTCAGGAGCCAACTTTAGTTGAAAAGAAGTACAGTTGGCCCCCGCCATACGACATTAATCCGTCCCGGAGTTGGGATCGTAAGGCGAAATCGTCGTATGGCGGGCAATAGAAACCTATGGTAATTAGCGAATGCTTGCAAAACCCCAGGTAAAACATGAAAATTTCATATACATATTAACTAGCGAGGGTATCGATGCGCGTGTTTTCTTCGTATTTCTTGATTATCTCTATCTTCGTTTCCATAGTAATCCTCTTCTTACTTTTCCCTTTAACGTCACTAGCAATCTTGGGACCTATGGTTAACGAATTAAAGTTTGAATTAAGCACTAAAATGCATAATAAATTCGATATCACAAGCCCTCACATGAGAACAAGTCTTTACGAAACACACCCAAGATTCTAAACTGAGCGAGCGATAAAAAAAGAGGGAGGCAGCATCTCTCTCAGGCATTCTGGGAGGGATTACGGCCAATAGCATATCGGCATCTTAGTCATGCCGTGACACCTATCAATAGCAGACCAGCATCTTAGCGACGTATGCAGTTACGCATATAGTGAGGTATGAGCGTGGTGTGAGGCGAGTGACTCGCAGTCATACGCACGCAGACCGACAGCCAAGTTGGAATTTCTGAATTTTTTGGCCGCGCGAGAGAAACTGTTGTTGATGCCGTAAGACGGGAAAAATGTCGTAACAAGGGGACGAAAAATCTTCGTATTCCACACTGTAACGTGAAAAAACGTAAGCCAGGGACGCCGTAACCTAGGGGTCCACTGCACTCACAGTTCTAAAATATTTTCCTCATAGCCCTAGCAAGACAGAGCTTTCCGGCAACAAACAAGTCCCAACTGTGCGCTGTCTAATAAATCAAACATTTATGCCAAAATTAGCTCCGTAAATAAGCTTTTCTTCCTACATTCATTAAAAAAACGGCGATACTGTCCTTCTTCCAATGTAGTTAAAAACTAAGAGAAAATTTGAAAACTGATTGTCATAATTATTGAGCAGAGCATCATTCAACAAAGACCTTATTGCTTACGAACTCGAAGTAGTGAAATAAATTAAAGCTCATCAATCTCAAGCTTGTTGCTAATGTGAACAATTTTCACTATTGTGACTTGAAGTGAAGCTCACAGTAATTGCTAGCATCGCCAAGTAATGCGCCTTGATCAGTTCTGTATTATTTCCCCGAAATAGCTTAGATGGTTCCTGACATCATTGCTAGTTTACATTAATTAACATCATTAAAGTCTTAGAGCAGTGAAACTAGCTTATAGGTTTTGACACTCAAAGAGTATTGAGAACAATATGTTGATTTTAATCGAAATATTGATGCCCGCTCACTGCGGACATGTTGGACTTGGAAGAACCCGTCGGCGTATCGTAGGGTTTGATCTTCTTCTTAAGGACGTCCATCCAATTTCTGGAAAAAAATGAAAAAAATTCAAGTTTAAATATTTATCAGGTAACACCTTTA
Source organism: Platorchestia sp. MABIK (assembly GCA_014220935.1). Taxonomy (NCBI): domain Eukaryota; kingdom Metazoa; phylum Arthropoda; class Malacostraca; order Amphipoda; family Talitridae; genus Platorchestia; species Platorchestia sp. MABIK. Next base: position 40,360 of record JACJUY010002315.1, on the reverse strand, counting down.
AGTACTTAACTTAGTGCATGCTTGCCTAACTCAACATTTAAAGTGCACATCAGTTCTACGTATTGATAATTTGGTGAAAAGGAGCAGAAAATCAAAATATTGAAAAAGATTTTCTAGCGTAACATTTACAAAATGTCAACTTCAATTTTAATGTAAAACATGTAATTATAAAATACATCCAAGATTAAATATATATTTATAAATTACATTCTAGATTAAATACGGTATAAGAGCAAACATTTGGGACAAATAATTTGCGGAAAAAGAAACGACAATTCATCGCTAGTGCTTCCACACACGTGAGGGCACGCGTGTGGGAAAGTTTCAAAACTTGAACAAAATTTATTTTTTAATTCAACTTCAGCTGAGCAGGCCAGAAAAGGATTCATGTTAGAAATTGAGAAGGTACAATAGTTTTTAACTACTCGCAAATATATTAGCAAACATAACTACATTAAATCCAGGTTTCGAACCAGGGGATTTGGAACAAAGTAGCATTAACAAACATTAACTGGTATCAACGTTCCCATAGCACAGAACAAAAAAACAACAGAAGTAATGACACAAAAGGGTAACATCTGTTTCGACCCCAGACAGAGTCAGCCCTCACTCGCCTGGAAGTAACCCCATGGAAGGTGGCATAGACGCTGCGCCGGTGGATGGTAGAGGCTGGGGAATCGTCCATCTCGGGGAGGACGTTGCTAGCTGTCTTTTTGAGGATGCTCTTGCGGGGCTGCTGCGAGCATTCTGACTTGCTCCTGCGCAGCTCGACGTCGCCCGGACCGCGTGGAGCCTGCGGAGAGAAATGACCAGTCAAAATAAAGACTGACGATTTATACGTCAACAGGTAAAATTATGCCCTGCGTAGCGCAATGTGCGATCAGAAGCCCGTGTTACAGATGGTACAGGATTATAAGTTAGTTTAAGATTTCCCACAAACATGAAATGTGTTCCATAGAGAGGAAAGCACCATTACAATGGAATTAAGGGGACAGGCTTTCAATGAACGAGTGTGTTCCCGCTCAAGATTTGTTGCGAATAGAAACTGCAAGGTTGAAAGAGGCTTACAAATAAGATTTAAGTTGAAGAAAACAATAGGTGCTGAAAAAACAGCAGTGAACACAAAAAAGATGATCCGTAACAAAACAAAAGCTCTTCTACTTGAAAAAAACGAAGGCCCACCTAACTTTCAGTTGGGACCTAACATCCTCCTCCTGAGAGCGCTAATTGCCAAGATGCAATAGTAGTATCCGTCTGACTAGACTCAAGCATTACAATGAGAGTGCGATTGAAGATACATATACGAAAATTTAAAATATAACTTGACCGAAGGCATCCACTAATTTCGAGAAAAAATCCCAAGCAACCTGACGATTTCGTCAGTGAAAAAACTTGCATTAAATAGATATAAATTAAGATATAAGTGTTTATTTATTTCGCAAGGTATGTAAAAATCTAATATTCTAGATCAGAAGTTCCTAAACTGTATGCAAATTACCCACTAGCGAGTAATGAAAATATTGCAGTGGGTAATAACTTGAAGACGGGTTTTTTGTTCAAAAGTTGTTTAAGAGTGTGGAATAGACTACTTATCTTCTCGTAGTATTTAGACTTGGTGTTAGTTATCTGAGGGTGGTTTCAAATGGGTACAAAGATGAATTCTAGACTTTTAGGAATATAATTAACGTTAGTTAGGTAAGGTTTAGAATAAATTTCAGTTGAGATAAAAGCTCAAGTTTTAGTTAGGGAATGAAAGTATTTAATAGCACAACTGTCTTGTAACAACTGCCTAGTAATAAATTCTTTTCATAATGAATACTCACCATATAATATAACTATGGCAAATATTTAATTGTCATGAATATACATATCCTATTTTAAATGTAATTTCGCCGACAATAAAAGTTTCTTGAGTTATTTTTATTTTTACTGTGTCCTTGCAATTAACAACTGTGTGTGGGTGACGAAATTTCGTGGGTGAGTGGCTTTCGAAGGAACTAACAAAAGTTTGGGAAGCTCTGCTCTAGATGTCTCCGTATTTTTCTCAACTTATATAAATACACTTACTAAAAATTCTACATGAGAGATTCTTTTGCACGCTCCAAAGAGATATTTATGATCTGAGCCGAATTAATTCTGAGTTAAAAAATTTTTTTCATAATATAGGAGAAGAATAGATTATATGTTAGTTTCAGCCTCCCTAACCGCAAAAAAAATGCGTTTCGAAGAGAGGAAGGAGGAAGGCACAAATCAGTGTGGGGATAAGGGAACGCAGAATCTATGCAGAAGAGGCATAGAAACAATAAGTTGTGAAAGAAGTTTATGAAACAAGATGAAATTTGAAGAAGAAAGTAGTAGGTGCTGAAAAACAGGACAGCAGTGAACTAAAAAGAGGTGGTCCTCAACATAACTAAAAACATTCTATTTCAACAAAAAGAAGGCCTACCTAACTCTCAGCTCAGGCCCTCACACTTTTCCTCCTGGGAGTGCTAATTCCCATAGATACAATAGTTGTGTCTCTCTGAGGGGTACGAAGAAGAGGTGTGCTGCATTATGTAGCAAAAAAAAAATCAGTGATGCCAGTTCCTTAGGAAGAGAGTTATGGCAGATTTGTTAATGCTTAATCATGTCCTCACTAGTTACTTGTGTAATCAAATCTTTAATAGTTAGGGATCTTTTTCAGATAAGCCCCGCCACTAATGCAACACATAAGTTCACTCACTTGTAAGTTTCGAAATAATGCACCTATCGACTTCAAATTACCCTCAAACGAAAGATTAAAACATTTTTTTGTTTGGGAGTAATTTGAAGTCGATGGGTGCATTTTTTCGAAAGTTACACAAGTGGGTGAATTTATGCGTTGCATTAGTGGAGGGTTTTTTCTGGAAAAGATCCATAGCAAGTTTACTTTCAGACTTCTAAAGAGATTCTAGCACAAGTTCACATACCTCATTTGAAGACGCTCCAGATTTCACGGAGTCAGGCTCGGGCAGAGGCGTGGACGTTAGCATTTCGGGAACTGGGCCTGCTTTCCGTTTTCTGACACATTTGTCAGTAGTTACTTTGTTACGATCTGAACGATCATTTACTGTTGTCGGTATACCTTCTACTATTCTCTCTGGTTTGCTTCTAGTCTCATCAACTTTTTCGATTGGGTTCGGATTTTCTCGAACTTTTTCCTCGTTGTTGTCAATGTTCTCTGAACTTCCATCGATGAAGGGCAGTGTTTCTGTTCTGTCGGCGAACGGACCGGTACTTTCAATACTTCCTCTAACGATAGCATTTTTCTCATCTGGAAAGAACGCGGTTTGTGCAGCTGATCCAGCATTCGGAGCAATAGGAGACGGCACTCGTGTCACGGCAAACCTTGAATTTCGTCTTTCTAGAGGGTATTTTTTAGCACAATCGACGACATCATCCAAACTGGCCTGGGCTGAACCCAGCAACTCAGATTTTGAGTCAGTCTGGCAATCCTGTGAAGAAGCGTTGTTCTTGCCCCCAGTTGATCCCAACAAGTTGAGCAACGACGAATTGTCGTCTGCACCTGGCGCGAGAGCACCGCTAGGACCGAGATCTTGAAAGGTCGCCAGCTTAGTGTTGCTCTGAGCGTTGTCGTTCTCGTTTTCAAGAACCGATTGAGAGTTTTTACGTTCCTGAGAGGACATTTGATAATTAACATTTTATCAGCAAAATGGCGCTCGATTTCTCTAAGGGGATGAGAGAAAAAATTGAAACAAAATGAAAGTTGTCAATGAAACGCACCGCAAAGTATGTTGCTAACAAAAATAGATTGAAAACATTTAAATAAAGTAATTCACTAAACAAGCGGACAATTTAAAAGCATACCGCAGCCATGCAGCCTCTTGAACAACGAAATGCTAAAGTTTCGAAAGAGTTTTCGTTTACTTGCTCTCATCTGTAAGTTCGGGATCTTTTGACCTTCAGGAATCATTAAACTGGCACCCACAGTGGTCTTCTCTCCCTGCATGGAGCTGAGCTGGAGTTAGCAGTTGAACGAGCGAGCTCCAATGTTTTCGTTAGTGTCAGCATTCGTCAGTGAGAACACAGCGAGAACACAGCGAGAACACAGTGATTGCGCAGTGAGAACAGTGAGAACACAGTGAGAGCACAGTACAAACACATTGATTACACAGTGAAAACACAATGAGAATCCGTCAGTGAAAAAAACGAGTTTCACTCTCTCTGTTCGTGTCAGGTTCGTGAGTGAGAATAGAGCACCTCAGCAGCGATGGTGGAGCCGTTGTTCATGGCGGGATCAGCGGTGCGTCGTCTCAGCGAGTCCGACGAAGCAGAGGAGGGCGAGCTGGTGCCTGCTGAGGCCACGGAGTCACATGACGAGGAGCGAGACATGCCGTCGTGCCTCTCCTCGCTATGCACGCCCAGTGACGGGCTGGGCCGGCGGGTCTTTGCCCACTTGCGCATCCGGCTCAGGTCCTCAAGACTACCTGCAATCAATAAAATAGTTCCATAGGCTCTCACTCGTGATAATAACACAAAAATTTGTTAAATTAAAATGCAAGAATATTTTACTAAACTAGCATAGGCAGCGATCTCCTTTGGACGATTTTGTTCGTACTTTCACGAGAAAATGGCAGCCTTAACGTCAGGGACTCAGTGAGTGATTCAAGAGCGAAATTTTCAACCAAGTGATAAAGAAAGGCGCCTAGTAATGGAAAAATCCATTGAAATAAGCATGAAACATTTGCGCTAACAATTCTTTGTTCATAAGAACATAACTTTTCAGTAACGGAGAAATATATCATGGAAAACAATCAAGCGAAATAAAGATGGGCCTCAACACCATCATGGGGTCAATCTTTTACCACATGAAATGAAGAACAATAAAATACTAAACAAATCATAAACCGAAATAAGGGTACAGAGGATGAACATCATACAAGTCCTTTAGGATTACCCAAAGTCACAAGAGAATACCCAAATTATGCATTTAAGAGAAAAAACGCTGGTTCCCATAAAGCGCCAAGCGCCTCTGGCAACAAAAAAATTACGTCAAAAAACAGAGACAGCGGAACAGATACACAGAACCATTGCTTCAACTCTCTCCTCAAGAGAAGACAAAACTAAATTGGAAAGTTAGGCACATTTTTCATGTACAAAACTGGAACAGGCTTGTGAATAGCCAGGCCACGCACTCCGAGCGCCACGCACTCTAAAAGCGCGTATGAACTCCTAAGTCTTAAGACCCCCTTAATGTACCCAAGGTAGAGCGGTAGCCATGTTTCCTTCTAAAGTAACTTCCTCATCGACCAGTTCGTTTCACAATCGCATTTTGTACACAATAACAATGATTTTTCAGCACTTAACGGAAAGAAGGAGCGAAATGCAAGCTTATTGAGTAGGAGGATTCTTATTGTTCGCATAGCTCAACAAGTTTCCATCCATTTCTTCATCACTAAGGGAACATGCTTGCTCTGGCAATGTGCTTCGCATGCTCGAAGTCCAACTAAGGACATTTCTTACCCAGAATGAAAAGTTCTGCCTCTGCGAAAAGACCCAAATCAGTTCTCACGCATTTAAAAATCAAGACTGAGATCTCTCATGATTTAGATAAATTTCATAAGAATAAGTGTTTCTTGTGTAAATTTTGCTCATGGTTTTTGTGTCACCGAGCAGTTAAAAATGAAAAAATAGAATTTGTGCTTAAATGGCGTGGTCGACAGTATACAACGAGGTAATAGAAGGGAGACGGTGCACTAAATTATTAGTAGTCTGGTAGATACCTCACTAAATTTTATAAATTCATCTAAATAAAAAACTAAGTTATAAATAATCATGTACGAGTTTTTTTCTAATTCACGCAGACAAACTTGTTCTTCGATTATATATTCATGCCTATGAGATTCAAGAATCCGTTGAATGGATTGCTACATCAAAACACTCCACTAGAACGTACAAAGCGAACCGAGAGACTGACACCTAACAAGTCGGTTTTCTAGATGAAAATTTTTACATTCAGTAATACCTCTCTAGAAATCTATTTTATCGAAGCAATTCAGCTGAAACCACGCATGCACTCTTCTGTGATCAAGAATAGCCTTACGTGAAGACCAAACAGCACTCACTTGACCTCCGTTGACTCCTTGTTGAGTTGAGGAGCCTGGCGGTGGTGGCATCATCTGAAGCAGGAAGTGCTGTAGGACCAGGAGAAGGAGGGATCTCGAATACGCTCCTGGTGGGGACCTTCCTCTTGTGTTGGGCTTCCAGAGCTCTGAGTTGAGGAAGTCCAAGGAATGAAGGCAACGTTTAAATAGACAGAGGTATAGCTGAGCCGTGGCAAGGAAGAGTCCTTTGACGTGTGAGCCTAGTTTGAAACCCATGAATATTCAAAATACAAATACAGAATTGGCAAAACGTCTAATAACTATATTCTTCTCAAGAAATTAAGAACAAGCAGCATAAAGGATAACAATCTTCGTCGTACGAGACTTATGGTCATTTGGTTCAAAGACATAAACATCAGGGCTCCTGGCCAATATTCATATTCAATTTCTCCACCAGAGCATTGGACAATCGATCCTTTATCAGATTCAATGAAAGATCAGAATTCGATCGGATTATCGGTACAGCAATTTGAACAGGTAAAAAGCTATGCAAAAAATAATAGCTCGTTGGAAACAATATCCGAACTTATGTAATTTAAATCCTGGCAAGTGTGGGAAGCATAGCATTTTTGTGAGGTAGACCTCTGTTTTGAAAAGGTTGGAATAGAAAACAGGCGTTCATCGTCATGGCAAATAACTAGCTAAGCTTTGTGAGCATCCTAAAATGTTCCCTATTGGTATTATGTGCCGTGAGGCTGAATAAAATGGATTTTGATCTCCAAAATGCTGTTAGTGTTCGTACAAAATCGGAAAATCATCTATCACTGGCCTGAAAATTTTGAGAACGGACTCCCTGCAGAAGAGGAGAGTTTTTTGAGGGCTGACATGGTTACAAATTATTGGAGACTCGGGTGGAAATGAAACCTTAAATTTATTATTATTATTATTATTATCATATTGAGGTTTGATGAGGACATGTACCCCTTCTTCCTAAGCTTTATTTTAATTAAAATAGGCCTTATATTTCATGAAGCAATAGAACCATTTTGTATCGCCTACTTTGAGCAGGCGTTGGGCTGTATAATGCTTTGTATTGTTCTTGTCGGGATGGATTTGAAGTTCTGACACTAGCTGAGGGAAGAAAATGCGGTTACAGGCTTTTAAAAAATTCGCGATGATCAAGTTTACTTTTCAAGAGTGATCACTTCTCTGATAGATGACGGGATTTTTTAAGACTACAATATTCGATTCTGGGCCGCCTAAAATCGCTCAAAATTTCTTTTCGAGCAGGGAGGCTCATATAAGACCAAGAATTGGTCACTGCAAGATCTAAAAGTCGTTGAATATTTATAAGAATATTGAATGTTTAAAAAGAAGCACGAGGAGGCTTCTTTTCATCATCGACACTTCAATTAACATTGAACACTTTAGAAAAGAGACTCCGTCAATTTTGGCCAGAATCAGGATTACAAAAGGGTTCCAGGCTCTTGTAAAATTAGAATCAATACTAGGTTGAATATAAGCGGTGATTTGACTGAGAAGCGAGACAATGACTATTTATAAATTTATTAACCAGCGATTTTTTAGTCAGGTGATGCAAATAACATGGAGCGACAATTTTAACCCTCACAATCCTATTGCATGTGGTGAACTATCACTAATGTTTAGGAGTGGGTTTTAGGAACCATGATTGTGCACTCCGGATTACGGAGGGTAGGATTGTTAGATGATACTCAGAGACCCAAGATCCATACACTAAGAATAAGTCACTTGAATTAATTAGTTTTTATGGAGAAACACCCAAAATGAGCTCATCAATTTGGTTCGTAACACAATTTCATGGAAGAAAGGATAGTAAACACAACAAGACTTATAACTTTTTTCAACTCTCAAATGCAAAACCGATTCCCGTGATCCACTAACCGACCCGATAGTAGGTAGCACGAAATCAAACAACACAAACAATTCCAAGGAAAGGGAAAATTAGTCAGAACACAAATTTTTTAGTAAACATATCAACCAATCGACATTCATTTCTCAAAACAAAACTTAGGTTAAATACTAAAATAACGGAAATAATTCCGCAAACCTTCCGAATTCAAAAAAACTGCTTACGAACCATACCTGAAACCGAAAAAAATCTTACCCCAAGATGCCTGAGCTCAAATTGCCGAGACGGTGACTAGGGTATACGATGATTAGTAAGCATTTCAACATCAGGAGGTTATAGAGAACAAAGCTTTTGTCAGTTTCCAACACACGAATAAAAAACAAAACTCTCAAAAAGTGAACAAAATTGAGTAAATTCTAATTTCAAACTACACATCAAATAAGAATTAATCAATCAAAATGATCAATCTCATTTGTTGTTCGAGAATTTTATGACGGAAATTTTAAAAAATCGTACATAATGTACAATCGAGATAATATCATTCACACAATTCAAATCACAAAAACAATTATTGCGTAAAATGAAATAAATTGGGAAAATGTCATGAACTTCAATAATCACTCGACAACTTATTGTAGTTTATATACAAATCACCGGGAAACATTTGCAGGGTGGAGTAAGTCTTGGACCTTCGTTAGTGTTCATGAACACAAAAATTAGGGAATCCATAAAAACAAATGAGGAAGAATACTCACATATTGACGACAGCCAAAGAGCTAGGGACGACAAAAGACAAGACAATTAAAATAAGTACCATATTCATGTGCGCTAAAATCAGTCCATGGGAGACAGCATAGATAGTTAACTTCAAGATTGAAAACAATATTACGTATATGGACTACAGATGAACGAATACAGGTGTGGCCAATGATTTTTAGTAAAAACATTTTAATTTCAGGGCTTCATCTTAGAAAATACTTATGGCTAATCCTTAACAGTCATATAATGTGGCAAAATTACTAAGAAATTACTAAGAAACGTTAAAAAATAATACGGAGATTTTCATGAAAATTTACTAATTTTGTTTTTCCTAAAATGTGGAAAACCTATTGCTGCTGGTTTAAAAGCAGATGCGGGAATTGGAACTCATGAAAAACTCGTTTGCAAGATGAGTGGCATGTTTATTTTCAAATATTTCGATTAATTATTCGTTTTTTTAGATTTTTTAAAAATGTTTTCTCAACCAGATTCAAAATCATTGTGATTTCGGAAGAAATTAGGAAAACCATCATTCTTCTCCATCAGAGTGGTCTATCAAAAAAGGAAAACGTTGTCGAGCAACTTGCGACATTGTGACCTGTCTACGTGTTGATAAAATATTTCAACGAGACAAAATCTGTAGTGGCGAAGACCGCCCCTGATAGGAAAAGATTGTCGTCAGGTTCGTCAAGATATGGCTTCAGTGGGCTACTCGTTTAGGGAAAGGACTGCCAGCAGTTCAGAGCTTGCGCCAGAATGGAAGAGGTATGGCGTCCATGCTTCAGCGCGAATTTTTAGACGCCGACTCTTCGACAACGGACTTGCTTCAAGGAGAGCTGCGAAGAAACCTCTTTTGACGGCGAAGAACACCAGAGACCGGCTCAATTTTTGCAGGAACTACTAGCATTGGATTGCTGAACAATGGGGCAAAGTCATTTTCTCCGATGAATCTCCGTTCTCCCTTTTTGCCATCTTCGTGAAAAGCCTCGAGCGACAAAGAAAATGTGAGAGATTTAACACTGAGTAGGTCGATCCAACAGTCAAGCATCCTGCCACTCTTCACGTCTGGGGTTGCTTTTCAGATAAGGGAACTGGAGCACTTACGATTTTACCCAAAAACAGAGCAATGAATTCGGCCTGGTACCTGGAAATCTTAAAAGATCATCTCCTTACAACGATAGCAGGTCAGTTTCCCGACAAAAAGGGGGTTTACCAACATGATGGCGCTCCCTGTCATAATGCAAGAGTGGTTAAAAAGTTTCTTGATGACAGTGGAGTGGAGATTTTGGGTCCGTGGCCTGGAAGTTCGGCTGATCTGAATCCGATCGAAAATTTATGGTCGATTATCAAAAGTCGAGTGAATAAGTAGCCAACTTATTTAGCGCAACTTGGAGCCTTAATTAAAGAAGAGTGGAGGTCCTTTGATCATAATGACGTTGAAAAATTAGTAAACAACATGCCAAAGCGAATCAAAAGAGTTTTGAAGAAGCGAGGTCAACATTGCAAATATTGAAAGTAATTACTTCTTAGTTATGCAGGTTATTAAAAATTGTTTGTGTGCAATTTGTATTTTTATTTATCCATTGTGTTTTCCGGAAACAACCAATTAATAACTACACAAGACTACACCTTAGTTTAATGAAAAATAGAAAAACTCGATTTTCCCAAAATCATTGACCACAACTGTACAACAGCAGTATGCACTCCTGCAGATCGTAGGAAAAATGAGCACGCTTTAAAAACTAATGGAGCAAAAATATGAATGTAAGCACTAAAATTAAAAAACAATTTAATTTCAGAGTAGTATAACAGGATTGCTGTAGAAATCATTTCCAAAATTTTACCCTAATTATGGCTAACATAAAGAAGGAAAGTTAGAGAGTTGGAGAAACTGGAAAGGCACAAGGATTTCTTTCCTTAGCCAAGTTTCACCTGTGTGACCGTAATTGGGTGTCTGTGGGCCAAGTTCAAAGTATCTTGTGTAAGCGGTAATTGCAGTGACTTAAATTTATATTTGTATGGTTTCACTTTTAAATTTTCATGGTTCAAATTTTAATATGTGATTCAAAGTTTCAATTCGTAAAGCTTAACTTACAATTTGTATCTCTCAAGTTCCAATTTGTATTACTGAAGTTCTAATTTGTACTGCTAAAGTTCCAATTCGTATTGCTAAAGTTCCAATTCGTATTGCTGAAGTTCCAATTCGTATTGCTAAAGTTCTAATACGTATTGCTTAAGCTTCAATTCGTAATGTTTAAGTTTCTGTTAGCATTAAGTTTCAATTTAAATTCTCAAAGTTTTAGCTTGTATTATTCAAGTTTTAATTCGAATTGCTCAATTTTTAATTCGAATTACTCAAGTTTTGATTCGAATTGCTCAGGTTTAAATTTGAATTGCTCAAGTTTTGATTCGAATTGCTCAAATTTTATTGTATGATTAAAAAATTCCATCTGATTCACATCTTTAACTCCATCTCCATTCCCTACATTTTAGCTCAACAGAAGACTAATTTTAACTTGAAGTTACTAAAAAATGAGACTCTGAGAGCATAATTGAAAAATTTTCATCACGAAATGATCACCAATCTTTAGAAAAGGGTAAGCAAAAAGACAGTAGCTGCATCACTCGAGAAGATGCTACAAAGAAGCTTCGCGAAAAAATGGGCATACAAAGCTCTGCTCTTCCTACAACAAAACAAAGTCTGAAACAGACAACAGCTTGTAAATAAAAGTGATGCCGAGTCCAAAAGCGGTGAGCTCGAACATTCACTCAGTGTTTCTTCAGGCCAGAGAACGAACATTGAAGCTAATAGACAACCTTTGACACAATTTTATACTAGTTTACACACTAAAAATTCTCTCCGTCAATGACGTCAGGCGACAGTAAACCATTTTGAACATTAATGTATAAGTAAAATATATGTTGCATTTCAGATTCAAGTACCTTGAATAAAATTATAATCATAATAGTTCATTCACTTACTTTGTGTTCTGAAAGGCTTATTTTAAATGGATCATTGGAATCGATACTCTACATGGTATTGAAAAGGGACCAAACTTTTGCAAAACAGTGCTCCACCCAAAGTTAACCTGAATTATTTGCTCAAATGAAAAAAACAAATGAAACATTTCAGAGTGTAGCAATTTTAAATTCCTCCTTACTTTTGAAAAGACAAACATTGTGAAACTCGCACTCTTTCAGGTGCCATCGGACAGTTAGTAACTTCAGTTTGTAAATAGAAGACTTTTCTTTCATTTTATTAATTGTGAGCGAATGTTCAAAATATTTAAATTGTTCCTGTCCTTCAACGTTTACAAATGTTGCTTAGGACTGTATTTTTAGTTTTCACCTTTTTATTAAAGACCATGAAATGTTCGAATGAGAATGAAACATGTTAAACAAAACAGGAAAATCACAAACATGTTAATTAAGCTGCCCTCAATTTAGACTGACAAGCTGCAGTTCTCCCTTAACTTTTGCAGACACAAGAAACAACATCAGTACGAAAAGTAGGCAGACAAGCTGTCCACATGAGAGTAAATAATACAAACAGAAAAATAATCTTAGTTAAGAGTACTGACTTTTTGGCCGCCAGGCGCCACGCTCCTGTGATGTGCTCCGGGGTCTTGTAGCGCTCGAGCTTGGCGGTGAGCAGCGTGATGAGCGCGTCCCGCTGGATGGACCCCAGCAGCACCATCGACTCTGTAGGTTTCAGAGGTTTATTTTCTATAACTGTTTTGTCCTAGCCAAAAGTGTGAAGATGAACTAAATCCATTCTCTTCCATTTTAGTGGAAAGCACCGCTCTCCAGAAGGAGGTAACCAGGGAAAAGCTCTCCTATCTAAAGGGAAGGTAACCAGCCAAACAATAGCCCTCTACCTCTGGGGTCATTAGTCTCCGATTTATAGAATAGACAAACCTAACTAACACAAACCTATTACCCATAGTAAGCCTCCTGATTGGGAATTTGATGCGATATTAATACGCTACAATATTGCATTAAAATTAGAAATAAAGTAACCCCAAATCTCACTGCGAGGCATCAAAAATGCGGGGGCTAGTTTTGGAGTTTCACTGATGAATCTAAGTCGACACACTGTCAGTACAAGTCCAAGAAAAAAACTCTCGGAGAACATAAAGAGCTAAGCAATACACAAAGTGAAGTAACGAGCTCAAAGTGAAGTAACGAGCCAGTACTAAGTTTACACTTTGGTGATAAGGGCTTGCCAGCATCCCTCTTTGCCTCACAGGACTCACAATGATAGGATCCCTGCAAAACCACAACGCTGGGCCCCGTCGTGACAAAATTACAACACATCGAGATACATTATACGCTAAAAGAAACTAATAATCTTGTTTTGCTTGACTGCTTGTCACTGATCACACGCTGATCTCGTTGGCCATAAATACCACTCAACATCTGGCAACGCTGAATAGAACATTTTACTACACAAGAAGCGGCTTTTTAGTTACATTGTCCGGTGAGTTTCACGGTGAATAAAAAGTGCAGCAAACCGACTAGTCCGCTATGACACACCATGCGTATATCACAAAGCAAGCAAAAAGCTACATCAACTTCTAATAAGTCTTCACCATGGTCTTCACCCAACCAGTGTCAGAGAAGACCAGGCCATAAAAATAGCGCTAACACATTTCACAGCACCGACTGTGCATTCTTACTCGGCGAGTCGACGAGAGGTAACGACCTAATTTTTCGTGATGCCAAGAGGGTTTCCTTGAGCTGAAGGTAAGTGATGCCGTGGGAAATGTACTTCATATTCTTGACCATGAAGCGCTCTACAAAGATGTCGTATGCCTCGGACGCGGACGACAAAATGTCGGGCAGGTACGGCAGCTTCTTGATTTGAATGATGGAGTCGTAGACGGACGGTTGCAAGAGGTTGGCCACGCCGTTAGCGATGAGGACAGCAATCTGCGATACAGCGCAGGCTATACATAGTGTTTTCCACAACACGATGAGAAAGTCCTTTTATTGAGATCAGTTTGCATCTCATCCATCTCTTTTATGTATCACCATTGATATCCACATACTTAGCACAATTTTAACGTAACATCAAGAAAGTCTGTACTGATTGAAATCATCTTTCAACGTAAATAATCCTCTCCTGAACTGCTAGGAATTAGTTACTTACAGCACAAAATCTAGACCTTTTTATTCATTTCAAAACTACGAGTGTTCTCCTAGTGCATGTTTAATGAGACGTAAAAATCCCAAGTTTTCAGGCAAAACAAGCAATAGACTCCACAATCATCCATTACTTTTGTATTACTTCATTGTTTAGTAATCATCCAAATTTTTGTTACTTTATCTCAGAAATTTAGTCTCGATTAAAAGCAAGTGTAATTCTGTATGCTTCACAGCTACTACAATCACCGTATGGAATGATTGCAATTGCAAAGGCCTCGAAAACATCGGTTAATAATTCCTCAACTTCTGAAATAAACAATAACCGCTGATATATGCTCTTTCCAACTTGTAACAAAATCTTTAGAAGTTCGTTGTATTTCAGCTTTTAAAAAATTCAACAATATGTAATGAAAAACATTTGTGATAGTGACTACAGAAAGGAAAGGAAGTAACTCTACTTTCGGCGTTTGTTTAATTCTAATTCATACATTTTTATGATACCAAATAACATGCGTTATTCGATGTCAAAAGCACATTTGAGATGTGAGGAAGTCAGATTCTCTTTATTTGCTCGGAAAATAAATAAGTCTGAAAAAACGCCTCACTTAGAATCGGCAAAACCTCACAATCCTCACTTTAAGCGTGCTCCCCAAGAAAGTTGTTTTTGTCTTTCTCTCGACTAGTTAACCACTGACATGGTTATCCTACCGGCCAAAGATTATTATATCAAGAGATTTTTGTACCGTAATATTGCATTTTATTTTAGGCATTAATTTTATTAAGAATAATCCGTTTGTTTATTTTCTTATTCCTTCCGTGCAGAGTGTGCAACACAATACCCTTACCATAACCGGCAGGAGGTGTGTGATCTGCCCCGTCAGCTCGAACACGATGACGGAGGTAGAGATGGTATGCGTGACTGCTCCAGCGAACGCTGCTGCACCCGCCATAGCGTACCCACCTGGTGAGATCAGGACAGTGATACGAGTTGCAGTGTTTTCCACTCGTTTCCTGAACCGGGATACGTAAAAAAAACGCTTTCTGAGTGTAAAGTAACTGCACGGTTTTCTGAAGCCACACATGGCTCCACTGTTTTCAGCTAGCTTGCACGTTTACACAGCTTTCTGAGAGCCCTCACGTTTACACAGCTTTCAGAGAGCACTCAGTCTACTCAGCTTTTTAAAAGCACGCATGTCTACGGAGCTTTTTAAGAGCAAGCACGCTTACACAACTTGTTACGAGCAAGATATTTTGCACAGCTGCAAGGGAATACGTGTATTTACACAGCTTTCTGAATAGAACACGGTAGATAGCATCGTGAAACACAATACTGGGCTAAAAACTTAACTTATCTTGGTTCATGAGTCATTTGCTCCAGCAGTAAGAATTTGAGGTTTTTATTTCACAATCGATGGCTGCGATTACCATGCAAAAAACAAAAAACTTGCTAAAGCGCTACCTCACGCAACTCTGTAAAAAGTCTATTTCCTTATTCCATTTAGAATGTGTTAAAAATTTACGAGAAAATTTTATATCCCACTGAAAAACAATGTAGATAACATGGGTTCATTCAAAAAAATCTAAGCTCGAGAAAATATGAAAGGCCTGTGAAACTCTGAACATTCACTTGAAAAAAAAAACATCAGAGTCTTCATTTACAATGATCTAAAATCCATATAAAACATGAAAATGAATTCATGTAAACTGGAAAATATTTGTTTTAGAAGAATGTTCTCAGTGACACTGGCTTTTGTTTGTCTCCCTGAACACAACACTTCATTAAATGCTTGATTTCCCAAAGCGACTTCACCTGGTATGACGGAATGAACAAAGATGCCAAAGCCGATGCCTGTAGGATTAACATAGGCCATAAACTCTCCCATAAGTCTGCCCACAATGGCCCCCATCTTGAAGACAGGCATAAAGAGCCCATGGGGCACAGGGAGCGTGATAGCGATAACTGTCCAGAAAAACTGAAAAACAAGAAAACGTTTTTAATTTTTCTTAATGAGCGTAAGAAGAAGTCGGTACTTGAGTAATCTAGAGTAAATTTACACGACAATATAATTCTTTTAATGCTGAAAACATTTCACTGATAAAATAAGCGCTTGAAAATAAGATATTGATAAGACGGCACGAAAACTGAAAGAAGTCAAGAGAAGATAAAAATCCTCCATGAAAGATAAAAATCCTACAAGCCTGCCTACAGCTGAGGTACATTATGCTGCGGAGATTCTCAACTGTGTCCGCACTTCAGGAGGCGCCAGTCCACAAGGCATAGATCAGAATGTGGCTACAGAAACGAACTAAGCTGCCCATTCTCGGATTTTTCCAAGTTCCGAGTAGTCAGACACCAATCCAGCTCAGGCACCAAAGGAACCCATCACATTGACAGTCTTCAATTTCAATGCACAAACACCGATCCATTCATTTTAACACAGTACCTCTTAACGCGGCCATTACAAAAGTGTGGTCTCTTGACTGAACGATTTTCTTCCTCCTTTTGGTAACATTAAAGACAAAAGCACTTTTTTTGATACGCTACGTTGACTTTATCCGACTAGACATTACTAATGGAATCATTAATGTATCGCATAAAGAAATGTAGTGCCTACTGAATTATTCACTCGGCTATTACTCTTCAAATGTGAGCTGAATTACAGTTAACCCTCGTACTCAAAAATGCTGAGAGATTGCCCACCCATTATTGGTCTAAACGATTTTGGAATGCATTCAATGAGCTAGCAGAGGCAACTTTTTCTGAAAGCTGGTTCCAAATTCTGATATTGAAATCAATTAGGGCCTCAACTGTCTTGTAATTTTTCAATACTAATTTTCAGCTGTTATTCCTGGTTCGGAAATTTTACTCGGCGTCAGACAGCCCTTGTCAGTTCACATCATCAAAGCCATCAAGGTTTTATAGATGACTATTAACTCAGCTCGCAATCTTCTTTTTCAAGGGAAATGAGTTCAGTCAGTTGGAGACGTCGCTAGTTGCAAAGGTTTTGAAGTTCTGGAATCATTTATTTAGTTTTACACTGTTTTCCCTTCAGATTGAATCATAAACAAGTTTGGCCTCTCATACTACAACGAAGGTATTCCCATGAGAGGAATGAAGGATGCATCATTTAGTATGGAGTTGAGAGAATGAGGAATTCATGCACAATGGGTATCCCCACGCCCCGCACACGGAAACAGCTCTATTGGAATAAATCTATGGAACAAGATTAAAGTTGAAGAAGAAAAATAATGGGCGTTCAAAAAAAGGCGTCAGTGAACGGAAAAAAATGGTCAGTAACGGCGCAAAAAATCTATTTCATGTCAATAAAAATGAAAGCCTATCTAATCATTAGCTCATGACCTCACTCAGTTCTTCTCCTTGGGAGTTCCAATTCCCATTGATACTGAAATATCTACTGTTTTTCGTATTTCATCTTAGGTTGGGGCCCAGAGTTGGACTGATTTTTTAAGTGGTCGTGGGATTAGTGACTATCACATGGGTAATAAAATGTACTTTGATTGAAAGTTGAAATTCCTTGCCATTAAGCCGAGAATTTTGCTAGCATTCCTAACCTATTTTCCCACGTTTTGTAATGCCTGAGATATTTAGTGACGTCAAGATCTCTTTTTTGGTGTACTGTTTCAACTGATGTATTATTCATAGCAGTTGGAAAGTTCCAATTATTCCTTACAATGCATGGGATAGACCAACCTAACTTAAACCTATTGCCTATTTCTCACCCTCTTAAACGCATCCTAAAACTTAACTAATTTATATGCAGCGATGTGAAAATCATTCAACGTTAAGTAGATTTTGTTAATAAGATAGAAGAGATATTGTGTTCAGCCAAAAAGAAGGCTACACTCAAAACTCACGGAGAAGATGAAGTATAGGAATAGGTTGACGAAGACACTGGTCCAGGGAGTGCGCCAGTGCTTCACGATCTCGTACTCTTCAGGGTTGTGTTGGTCTCTCACCCAAGTGAAATTACTGAATAGGTCCAACATCTGCACAAGCAGAGGCACTCCTGTGTGTTTATACTGCAGGTGGGCACATTAAGTTTCAGACATCACGATTTACAGTAAACACGACCTAACGTGTTTTACCCACACTCTAAAGAGTGAAAGCGTAGTCAATCCAACACGAAAAAATGGGAACATTTACTCAGTGAAAGACATTTATTCAGCTCTGTGGAAGAAATATAAGACAATCTATCATAGTAGGGCTCGCAGCACACAGCCATTCATAGTTGAACAAGCTGTAGTACAAATTCAAGAGTCTCTGCCCACATAGCTAATTCGAAGATACTTACTCTGAAGTGGTATATAGACGTAAAGCACTTATACACGCAATGAAGGAAATAGAATCATTACTCGAATGTAGGACCAATCATCCAATCATTTTCTTTCGACTCAAATATGAATATTGGTATAGGAATCTAACAGTGGACTCAATTTGCATTAAAAATTAAAAATTCAGAACTGAAGTTACTTAATTTAAAGAAAATCTTTCGAGAATTTAGACACCGAAGATTTTGACGTAAACATGATACATCCGACCGAAGCGAACGAGGGCAAAGACAATCATCAGAGCAGTCGATTGAAAGTGAATAATGATAAAAATTAATTTGCGACTCAACGCCGATGAAAGTTGATTTACGGAGTCTAACTACACTGTCACTCAAATGAGCTATACATAATATTTTCCTAAGTGGACTCAATGTGTTGAAATGAATTTTTCAATACGTTGCATTAGAATGCCAACAAGAGGAAAATTGCTACAAGGCACGATCTTGATGAGGATGTACATACGTGCCTTAAAGATCATAGGCTAAAACGAGATCAGAAAATGTAAAATATGCAGTACTCTTGAGTGCAGAGTTCTACGAACACCATAATACAATAGATTGGATTATTAGTTAGTTTAAGACTCCCTATCCGCAACAAAGGCGATCCAAAGAGAGGAAAGAAGAAGGCACCATTTAGAATGGAGTTGAGAGAACGCGGAATCTATGCAGAAAGGGCATAGAAACAGTAAGATGAGAAACAAGTTCATGAAACAAGATCGAAGTTGCAGAAGAAAGTAGTAGGTGCTGAAAAACAGGACAGCAGTGAACCGAAAAAAGATGGTTCTTAACCTAACTAAAACATTTTATGTCAACAAAAAGAAGGCCTACGTAACTCTTAGTTCGGGCCCTCACACACTTCCTCTGGGAGTGCTAATTCACATAGATGCAATATTTGTGTCCCCCTGAGGGGACCATAATATAATACCATTCATTTAAATGTACTGGTGTGGCCAACGATTTCTGGACAAGTGAGTTTTTCTATTTCCTCGTTAAACTAAGGTGTAGTTTGCGTTGTTTTTAATTAGTTGCTTCTGGAAAACATTATAAAGGATAGATAAAACATAAATTGCCCACACATAATTTTTAATAACCTGCGAAACTAAAAAGTAGTTTTTCTCAATATTTGCAATGGTAACCTATTCTTCAAACTGTTTTGATGCGCTTTGGCATTCTCTTTACTAATTTTTCAATGATATTATGATCAAAGCGCCTCCACTCTTCTTCAATTGAAGCTCCAAGTTGCGTGAAATTAGTTGGCTTCTTCTTGTTCGGTCGACTTTTACTGATCAACAATAAATTTTAGGTCGGAGACAGATCAACCGAATTTCCAGGCCTAGGACCCAAAATCTCCACTAAATTGTCATCAAGGAACTTTTTAACCACTCTGGCATTATGACAGAAAGCGCCATCATGTTGATAAACCATCTCTTTGACGGGAAACTGACCTGCTATCGTTAGAAGGAGATGATAGAAGATGATATTTTACGACTTTCAGGTACCAGGCCGATTCATTGCTGTGGTATGGGATAAAATCGTCAGTACTCGTGTTCCCTCACCTGAAATACAACCCCAGACTAGAAGAGTGGCAGGATGCTTGTCTGTTAGAACGACACACTCTTTGATAATTCTC
This sequence comes from Platorchestia sp. MABIK, assembly GCA_014220935.1. NCBI lineage: Eukaryota > Metazoa > Arthropoda > Malacostraca > Amphipoda > Talitridae > Platorchestia > Platorchestia sp. MABIK. The sequence goes on along the minus strand of JACJUY010002315.1, from coordinate 20,500 downwards.
TCGCCTTTTCTTCGTCAAATGAGGCTTTTCCCGAAAATTTCAAACAAGGGGAACGGAGATTCATCGGAGAAAATCCCTTTGCCCTATTGTTCAGCAGTCCAATGCTGGTACTTCCTGCAAAAATTGAGCCGGTTTTTGATGTTCTTCGCCGTCAAAAGATGTTTCTTCGCAGCTCTCCTTGAAACAAGTCCGTTGTCGAAGAGTCGACGTCCAAGAGTTCGCGCGGATGGATGGACGCCATCCCTCTCCCATTCCAGCGCAAATTCTGAACTGCTGACAGTCATTTCCCGTAACGAATCGCGCACTAAAGCCCTATCTTGACAAACCGATGACAATTTTTTCCTGCCAGGGGCTGTCTTCGCCACTATGGATTTTGTCTCGTTGAATTGTTTTATCAACCTGTAGACAGTTGACGCTGATGCAAGTTCTAGGCAACGAAATCCTTTTTTTGATAGACCTCTCTGATGGAGAAGAATAATGGTTTCCTAATTTCTTCCGAATTCACGATAATTTTGAATCAAGTAAAGAAAACATTCTTAAAAAATCCGAAAAAACAAATGATTCAACAGTGTATCTGAAAAAAGTGCCACCCACATTACCAACGATTTTTTCATCAGTTCAAATGCCCGTATCAGCTTTTGAACCAGCACAAACAGATTTTCAGTACTTTAGGAAGAACAAAATTAGTCAATTTTTAAGAAAATCCACGTATTTTTGGTTTTAACCTCTCTTCTAAGTAATTTTGTTACATTATTAATTAATACTCTTAACGATAAGGCATATGTATATTCTGAAATAAATAAAGTTTTTTCTCAAAATCATTGGCCACACCTGTAGAGTACGCGTTGAAAACAGTACCAAAATATATTCGAAGATAAAAGTGGAGGCTTTGACCGGCCTAGAATATGAATTATGGATCTTGAAGACTTAAAATTGGCCTAGAAGAGGAGGGTATTATTATGTCGGGCCAGAGTGTGAGCCAACAGTTTCAACGAGACGAGCATACAAATTTCGCCGAGAACATCACGAAGGACATCATCATTCTCCTCACGAGGTTTGACAATTCTTATTCTAGCTCCCTCTGATAACTATTGGGTTTTGCTTCAGCTAAGTCCTATGACTTGAGAATACCAAATCAACGCTGGAACAAAATTCTTTTGAATAAAATTTCCTTAAATTTCGTTGGGATTCAAAATCAAATTAAATAATGAACATAACCTGTGACCCACCTGACGGTGAGCCGAGTGCTGACCAGCAATAAATTGACCGAAGCCTGGCGGGAAGGTTAGAGAGGAGTACAGCAGCGCCACCATGAAGGGGTACGTCATGCGGCTGCTCATACACAGAAAAAGGCAGGGGTGAGGGAGGTGTTCCTTAACATCGATGTACCGTATTGGTATTCTAAAATCCCGAATCATGTTTATGTTCCCTCGCACGCAAGGGTGGTCGTTTTAAGAGCAAATTATCGCACAGGCATAAAAACTGAGGACGACACTATTCCTCTTACACTGTGTCGACTTGATTTTCCAATTGAAAAATTCACAATATCTATTAAAGTAGTTACATGAAAATAATAAACAGGACGGAATATTGGAAAGTTAGATACCCTTAATTTTATTTTAACTGCGTGACAACTATGGAACTTGAGGCTGAACTTAAGCTTTAACTTCCACTACGTTCAGGCAAAGACGGCAAAAAATCTCCAAATACTCACTGAGCTCTTGACGGTAACTCTACTCCTGTGATTGATTTTCTCGAGTTTTGTGCAAGTTTTTCAGCCTCCAGTTCCAAGAAAATAAGCATACAAATATCATGCAATATTTAATGCATATGATTTTCATACAACCATCTGACCCGAGTCATAGTTATAAAGGGAGATATTTCTCTCTATAATTGTTAAAACTATTACAATAAGAAATACATTTATAATATTATATTAAAGCATGTAAAGTGCAGCAGTAATGAGCATCTCACACATGCAAGACTTATTCTGGTACATACACCTGAAGGTGGACACCACGTAATTTTAAACCTGCCGTTTTATTACATAATTGAAATATTCAGGTAAATCAAAAACACTCAACAATGGGTGGCGTACCTGCGCGGCCAAGAAATCCATACCTGCTGCAAAAAAGGGAGGAAGAAAATTTTCAGAGAAAAAGGACTGTCTCTAAATGGCTCCCAAGCAAACTCCACCGCCGTTAGAGAACACCCATAATTAGCGTTGCTTGATCTGTGATGAGTAGTTGATAGGAACCTAAACACGCCAAGCTTCTGAGGACCGAACAGCAGCCATGTGTGCATTATTAGGGCACTAGTAAGCAGGTCTCGCTCCTCAGAACGCACCCACTAACACTCTTGCATCAGAGAGCGATTTGTAGAAGAGTGATGAAGAGTGATTCATCATTATTATTATTATTTCATCATTATTATTAGCCAGTTTTAGATTCATCAGCCACATCAAAGTCGACCTCAAGAGAGCGAAGAAACCTTTTATTGTAAAATGCAGAAAATCGAGAATCTATGCACAAGGTGTTTTCCCACACAGTGTACCATGCGCATAAAAACTGGTTGTTGAGGAGAAAGTAGGAAGAAAAGACAAGGAGTTGCAAAGATGGCATCAAAACTGAATGAAGTAAAATAGGCATGAAAGAAGAAAATCTCGAAGGTCCATCAAGAGTTGATCTAACTTAACAAAAGAGTATCTCACCTGAGCGCCCCAGTCATCGTAGCATACGATGGATAAGCCTAATTAACCTAAATCAACCTTCAAACCTTACATCCATAACTTTTTTAGCCATGTAATGAAATGTGAATGAAGCACATTCAAGCTTCAATTAAGATCACAAACGTTAACTTTTGCTGCTAAAGTCGTACTAAAAAAACTGCTAATTTCATTGCACCACCTGAAAATTAAATCAAATTTTCTACAAAACTGTTCGCTGCACCTGCTTAAGGAAAATAAGCATAGACTACCTTACTTATTCTGTCTCTGTAGACAGTCAACAATGTAGCGTACGTCGTGACTAATAAAACTCGAGCCCTCCTATCTAGCCCAGGTCACTACTGAGCTTCTGATGAGGAAAACTTAACACTCTGACTACGTTTCGGGACACATATGTACCACTAGGTAAATTTCTTATTTACGTACCGGTATGAATGAGTATCATTTCAATTAATTCACTACTACTAAAATAAATTTTAGAGTACGCAGTAAAAACTCGTGCAATTTCAATTTTTGCATTTCTTATGACGGATACTCGTAGAAATGTATCCGAGCCCTGAAGTTGGTTTTTCAATTCTTCTACTCACAACCCAACCTAATTAACCGTGCCAATCGAGCAAACGTAGTCAACGTGTTAAAAAACAGCTCGAACTAATATACAGGGTGGCGCATAAGTAACGCGCCCTTATTCATTACCGCAATATACACTGGGTATCTTAGACAGGATACGACATGTAAATAAAGTTTAGAGTTCCTCTATCGTTTGCAATTAACCCTCGTTAGACCTTTCATAGTTTATTCCTTATTAATTTTTTTAAAAAGGTACGTTGCTTATGTGCTACCCTGTAGTTGGTAGATTTGAATAAGAGAAAAACCGAACATTGTTTCCGTCTTCGGTCTTTTCCACAAGTTTTAATATTCAACCAACATTACACTCATGAGTCATGGCACGAAAGACTGCTAAATTTTTATTTATTCAATTCCGTACTTAAAACTAAAGTAGGAAATCACTGAGGACGGCACCCAGAGGAAAATAAAACAAAGTGCGACAGATACCTCAGTTTAATTTTAGCACGGTATCCATGATTCATTACGATCGCCTATGCTGTAATCGGCAGAAATTAGCACTAATCCAACAAAATGTGGCGTTGTAGCGCGCGCTATGCCATGTGCCCTTGAGAGACACTTTATGTTCTGAAGGATAATTCTAAACGTCATAGCGCTTCCGAATACTCACTGATTCTGAAGGAAGTTTTTGATCTTCTTGTTGGCCCGCATGAAGAGCACGTACCTCCTGTGCGCGAGCACAAAAAGCGCACCCAACAGTCCGCACACCAACCTGAAACTCCTCAAACTTGAGTAAATTTACCCCATACACAGGTCACAGGTGCTGAAGTGATATAAAAACTTTATTATGTAACTTCGGTGAAAAATTGTACGATGTTAATTTTAATATGAGAAAATGAGCAATGAGTCTATATACTAGATCATTTTTGAAAATAAGTTCAACACCGAAAAATGAAGGCAATTAGCTATGATTAAGTTAATCAGTTGCATACGGCCCTTTGATTGAACGGAGCAGAGTTGTCAAAACTTTTGACTAAAAATCTCTTCAATGTAGCGAACCATTTATTAGAAAATGACAAAGAGAGACTCTTAGACTGATAAGCTTTACAAGTTCTCCTGATTGTTATGAGAACCCAAAAGCCACACTTTCCGAACTATTTTTATTTCTTTCTGCTTACCGTCATCAGGGGCTGAATGCATATTTTTGAAGAGTTTAAATAGTGTGTACGTGTATTTTACATACGAATTCAACATTTTCATTAAATTCTATGCAAAAATTGCAAACATAATTTAGGAGTGTTCAATGAGCAAAGGGAAAAATGTCGAGCCATAATTTCATGTAAGTCCTGTCCAGCATTGTTGACATTTCAGAACACGTTGTGAGGCGTAGGAGGGAGCAAGTCACTGCTAAGGCGAGACACATTGCTTGATGCACTCAAAATTGACCCAACAAAAAATGTAATCATTCAATGAAATGGAATGATCCTCTTTGCTAATATTTACTTCGCTTTAATTGAAAAGGAATTTATCATCCGCAAGAAATCACGGCAGGCAAGACACAAATAAAGCAAGTGCGTACTTGTTTTTAACATTTACATGCAAACCCTTGAATCTTTATTTCGAGTTTAGTAACCATGAAACAGAACAACTAACTTTTTTTTAATTTGATCAAGAGAACAATTTTTAACACAATCACGCGGTTTTTTTGTTGATATCATAAACTGATTTTCCCGTAACGTTGTTGCTGCTCACCCAAGAAAGGAATACGCGATGATCTCCAGGAGGTCGAATGGGAACTCAAGTTTGAAACTCGTCTTGAATAACGCTGTCAGAGTCTCTGTTGGGAGCACAACCGAAAATAAATCAAATCAATTCCTACATTATTTTGTGAAAATACTACGAAATTACATTTGTTAAATATACAAACTGAAGATACACCTCGTATCATTGAACTAAGCATCTATGAAACGATGTCGTAAAATTTAACAAGATCGTATGGTTTTGTAAAAAGACTCCTTCAATATTTTCGTCAAAAGTGTTGATCACATTTTTACAGCAAAAAAGAGCCCATACTCCAATATTGCACAGCAACACATTCCAACCCTATCAGGTTATTAGTCATAATTAGAGTACAGTAAAAGGATTTGTGTAGAAAACAAACAGAACATAGCCACTAAATCAGTCAGAGAAGCACGTAACGGCCGGTATTGACATAAAGAGAGACTCGACCTTGTCCATGGAAAAAGACGGCCAAGAGGCGGAACATGACGGCGCTGCAGACGGCGGCGAAGAAACCTCTCCAGTAGTTGCGCACGGCAAAATACACAGACGTGATCTCTATGCTAAACAGCACGCCTGCACAAGTTATCCCAGGTGATAAAGCAAGAACAAATGCATCATTTTCAATGTATTGAGCCCAAACAATACTTAGTCGAAATAAAAAAGGATTGACCACTTCCCAGTCTAACTTTTTCATCTGAGCATCAATGATTTAAGCCGCCCAGTGCAAAAGCTATTATTTGGCAGCTAATATCACAGATACTGCGGTTGAAAAGTTAGGTTAAGAATAGCAGGCAAGCCTAGATACATTATGTTATACAACATGCTATGGCAATTTAGTTTTCAAAAACAAGCAGAATTTTCAATGAAAAATGTACCCTAAGAAATTCTCTGAAAGGGACTAGAAAGCCTTTAGGTTTCGCAATTGTTACTATCGCACCTGGAAAGCAGAATAACTTAGGCTTTCAACTGATGACGTAAAATATTTATTCTACTGTACAAACACTTTTGAGAAATGCCTTCTAAGTCAGAATAAATTAGTTCTCTGTGAAAAGCCCTGTTCCAATTTTTTATTTTTGCAAATTTTCTCTCTCAGCTCTTCATATTTACTTGTCAACAACTTTATTGTTGATGCAAAAAATTTAACTACCCTAGAAAGGCCTGAACCAACACAAGTTCGTCAATTGATATGTAGGTAATTGAGCTCCTTTAGTCACCTCGTCACCATCGACTACAGTGCGGTTGAAAACAAAGAGATGAAAAATTCAATTATAACTTCCACACTTTGCCAAAGATAATGCTTTGCACAACGCAATTTTTCCACAATGTCCCTATTTGCTCTTCGAGGCTCTGAGAGCGTGTCTGAGCCCGACTACATAGGTGGCCAAAGAGCATGGAAATTAGCGTTGACCGTACTACTTTCCAACAAATTTCATGATAAAAGTTTGTTCAGAAGCATCAACTTAAATTGCTAGCATAATCAAAATTACGTCAAAGTTATACTAGTAATCACAATGAGCGCCCCAAGAAAAAGTTCAGAGCGGCATGAACGAATTTCGTTCATAAGAACGATTTGCGGTTGCCCACAGACACACGTACCTCCAACGGGAGCGGCGAAGGAACTCGCCACACCGACCGCACAGGCCGCAGCGAGCATCTCTGACTTGCGCGACTCGTTCTGGTACATGCCTCTGAAGGTGGACACCAAGCTGGACAGCAGCGCCGCCACCATGCTAGCGATGTGCACGAATGGACCCTGAACACAAGTTAAAGCGATTAATTTGATTTCAACCTATTTTATAATTTATCTTTATAGTTCATCACCCTATAGATAGTTAATGTGTTCAGCACCAGCTAGAAGTTGCATTAAACAGAAGAACCTATTAGACTTGTGAATCATTAAACTGTATATGTCTGAGTTTGTTGAGACGTTAATCCATTCACTTCTTTACTCCATTCTCCCCTTCAAATATTGCAGATGACGCTCACTCACTCTGAAGAATCAACTCTCAAATGATAAGAATTCATTGATGAAATAGTAAGTAACGCCGACTTTCATTTCTCCCTTCATATTAGCCCGAACCAAAAATTGCACTGAGAAAAATTTGGACACACCTGTGTGTGTCAAACGGTTATTCAGAAATATTGCGACACACATTAGAGTTTTTTTCTGAGCACATATTAAAGCGGTCGAGAGAGTTAAATCGCATATTCACGTTTCAAATGGCTCAAATTTTTTTGTAGAAATCCGAACTGTGTTTCGATTTTGTGAATGGAGTACAATTCCCATCAAAAATCCTAATCCATTCGCTAATTTTTCTCCTAATTCTTAGACGTTGTCTGTATATTAGAGTAATCATTGGCCAGTCTGAGAAAGTGAAATATTTATGTGAAATAAAATTGACTTACGTTAAGTGTGTTATGGTTGGCACACTCAATTGTGTCGTAAAAGCCCATGACACACAAAAGGGTGTCATAATACATAGACTGATAATTTATATTGTTGATACACAAAAGTATATCGGTTTTGTGACCAAATTGTTCTCAGTGTGACACCATCGAATTTTACCACCGAAGCCCCACACCAGGTGTTGAGCTCCCTTTGTTCACTAAACTCTAAACTTCTGAATAAGCGTCCGTACAAGCATCAAGGAGACCCAACACTGCCTGTTGGTCAACTCTGCTGGTTTTCTGCTGAAGGAGTCCAACGTCTTTCAAGAGCCCTCCTAATCCTCGAAGAAGAAGAAGGTCAACTCTGTTGAAGCTCATTTCCTCAATAGCAGTGAGACTAAAGCGGTCGATATTGTGGAGCATAAAGGACTCGAAAATTTATTTACAGTTAAATACAACGTATATTAAAATTAAAACAACTCCACCTCACATTAAAAGTATAAAAACATGAACCAATTAAAGAACGCGTCAGAATTGAAAAGGCGCCTGTCAGAAGATGAACAACCAAATGAAAAAAACATGCAGAGTCGAAAGTTATAAAACACGTACACAAACAACTAATTTTTTGAGCAACGATGAGTTACTTGATGAAAAATCCAGTTGGTTTTCACGGAGCAAATGAAGCAAAACAAAAAATCAAAGATTTCTATGGAAGCGAGAAAAAACGACGATCATTGCAGGATCCGCAGTCGGTGAGTCAAGGTTTCGTTTCCCTCCAGTGTTTCCTGACAACCTCTACTATCTCAAAACCAGGGTTAGCATTAAAAACTCACACACACAAAAAAGCCAAAAATGCAACTGAAACAGAAAAAACACCACAGGAGTGGATCTAAGTTTTTTTGGGACGTATTTTTTCCGTGGGTTTTGATGCAACTCGGCTAAAGACAACACACTTCAGTGACCAAGAACCGGTGACCCGAATAGCATACAACAAGCCACATCGCACCCACAATTCAGAGAAAACCTCACCTCCTTGCCAAGTGGGAGCCCTGAACCGAGACTTGCTGTGAGGCCGATAACTTTGGCAAGGAGGGTGCGCCCTGTCAGGTACTCCTTCAGGACCACCCCCCGCATGATCGTCTTCATCTCGGGGACACCAGATCCTGTGAGTTCCGCCTCATACATCAATATTCATAAAAAGAAAACGGTATTTTTGTACAAAAAGTTCCCGAACTGGCATTCACATTCAGAGCTTAGAAGCGTCTTGGCAAGGAGACTCCAGTTAACAAAGTCGGCAAAAGTAAGGTCAACTTTCAGCTTTGAGTAGCCCAGAAGTGTGTACGATACTAAATTGAGACAAAGTTTTCATCTAGATTTGTGTCACATATATCAATTTTCTTCGATGGTAGTGAAATGTTACAGCACTTAAAATATTATGATATAATTTTCACTAAACAGTATTTATCGAAGAAAAAGCAAAAACAGTACACGCATTATTCACATTTTTATACGCTCAAGAAAGTTTTAAGATATCCAAAGCAAAAAAAAACACAATTTCGTCTAGATTTCTGAGACATGGGCATCAGCATGCAAGGAAAAGACTTTCGAAATTCTACCTAGAGGAGCTATACAGTAAGAAGAAGAATGTTAATGCCAGCAAAGATGCCTATTAAATTCAATTCACGGGCTATGGTGACGAAGCCCGTGAGGAAAATAAAAAAGCACCAGAGCATAGATTAGTAAACTGAAGTACAAATGTTACCAGCAGTTAATTTTACAAGCTCTACGGGGAGAGTAGTAACTTTTCACATAACATTCTCGCATAATAATCAGAAAGTTTTCTGAAGGACACACCTATTGATATATTCATAACACAAAAAATTAACGAGAATCATAATCAATAAAGAGCCAACTGCAGTAAGACTTAAGACTGTGCATGGGTTAGCTTGAAGCTGCGAGAAGTTAGTCGCACCTACTGACTGTGGAGCGACCAGCTGCGCGAAGGTAGCTGAGAAGAGGATTAGCACAATGGGCAGCGTGACCCATGCCAGATACTCCAGCGCTACGTGATTGGACAGGTCGCTGTACGCCCACAATCGCGCTGAGCGGAGAAGGCACAATTGCAACAAACAAAACCATGCATTAAGAAGACATGATGATCACTTCCATAAAAAGTATTTGATGTGGATATTTACGACTGTGACGATGGTCCGAAGTTTGGACAAACATGGGTTTTACCCCAACTCCAGTCCTCAATACGAAATAACATTCCAGCAATGAGGGACATGAACTAAACCTTCAGGAACGAGTCCACGATTTCATATTAATAAAATTGAGAATTAGAGCCAGAAGCTAAAGCTAAGAACAAGGTCAAAGTCCTTACACTGATTCCTTTACATTGAAGCTTTTTTTTCAAAAGGACCAAATTCTAGCTGTGCTAAACCGTTATACGTAATCCTGACGCATTATAATGATTAATGAAACAACAGAAACAAGGCTATAAGGCGCTTGTAGGCTAGACGGAGCACAAATTGCAGAACTGAGCAAATGTCTCAATAGATTTTTCTTAAAAATCTTAGACGGAATAAAAATTATTGTTCTGTTTCAATTTTGATGCCATTATTGAATGGAAATAAATATAAATGAATAAATGAATGAATATTGAATATAAATATCAAATTATGTATTCTCCAAAAATATATTCGCAATACAAAAGTGTTCTTGATCTACGCTAAAAAATATCAGTAGAGTGAAAGTCTCAAATAACTCTTAATGAGCGACGAATCTGCTAAAATGCCGTGATTTTCGGAATTAATCCATAGTGGGATCCACGTTACTCTAACCAACATTGCTTAGTATTAGGGCGGGGGGATATTCACTCAGTATCAATGTCAGTTAAATACACACTTTTTCGATACGGCAAAGAAAGTAGGAATTTTTGTGAAGCAAACAATTTGTAAAGAAATACAACCCATTAAAATAGTTACCAAATTGAAAGGTGTCCATCTTTAATGCCAACTGCTAAACCAGCACATACGCGAAGGTTGCCTATGAGCTTTTTACAGTAAGTGCACGTGTTGTTAATCATTTCTGAAATCCAAGCCTCAAACGCCAATGACCAGCAGTACTAATGGGATCATGTTTTGCAGCACATGCTAAGGCACGACGCACAACCTTCAGCCTAAACCGCTTTCCCAAAAACATCCCGCTGGACACGCTAGCGCAGTGCCAGAAAAAGTGATAAAATCTTTTGTGAAAAAAAATTGTTTCTTGAGCATTCAGTAGTGAATGCTAGCGTTGCTGTAGCCTCTATCTATAGCGTCAGTAGTACATGATAAATATAATAGTATTGCTAATAGTACATGAAATACATGGTGGTATTGTTGAAACCTTTAGTGCAGGCTGCTATCCCCATGTCCATCACGAATGATATGTAGGCCATGATCAGCCCTAGGATGAGCATGAAGGCCCAGTCTCCCACAGCCTTGCCCACGAAGGTCTTGGTGCTGTACCGGCAGCGATTGACCATCCGTCGAAGCAAGTTGGGTCTGGGCCGTAGACCTGAGAAACAAAATCGGTATGAACGTCTTATAGAAAGTCATTTAAAGAATTCTAGAAACTCGTATACTAGGGGCGATGGAAGGAAAAGAGAACGCGAGTTAGACCATCCACACAAGCCCCGTTAATTCCGGCGCACAGAAAAGACGTAATGGTGACATCGAGCGCAATTATAAGCCCCATTGTGTCACTAAATAGAAAATTTTAATAAAATTATTTTCGAAGCTAACATCTACCATACTATTCCAATTCTTCATTTTCTCGAGTACTCGCACAGCTTTCGAATGGACTCATCAATTGATTATCATCATACAACCAAATAAAATATAGATAAAATAACTAGTGCCCCAACGCCGCCCAGAATTTAGTCCGAGGCGAAACGCTTTACCAAGTAATACAGGCTGGTCCTAGAATGTTCAACGAATTTTGTCGATCAACAGGAAAATCTAATGCAGTGCCATAGCGCAGCATTTGTTCACTGCAAGGCTATTCCGCTTGGCGATGCAATGTCCATACCTTGACGTCAACACACAATTCTCATGGAATGGACAGTTATATGAACTTTTGAAATTTTTTAATGAACTTATATCTAACGGGAAATTTTAACGTTTCTGAAACTGGGCTTGTAAATTTTGTGAATTCCCATTTGTCCCATGATCTAAATAAGTAAGAAATTGTTGAAAAAAATAACATCACTAACATGTAAGATTGGATTTTACCATACCACCCAGCTGTAGGATCAGCTTTTGCCAAACTACCAATCTGAAGGATTTGATTGACCACCCCACACTACCCTTTTCCCCCGTAAGGTCGGCTTTTGCCCTATATCCACCCACCTGTATGATCCACTTTTTTCAGCCTCTTAGGTTTTTTTCTGGCTAGTTTAGCCTCCTCCTTTGCATAATCGCTCAGCTCCTTGCGATACATGCCGTACATCTGTAAAATAACGAGTGTCATCAGTGACGTCGACGAGGAATGAGCGAACAGAGTGCAAAATTAGGGTCAAAATTTGAATGAGCTTATAGAATACATTTATCTGGGAATGAGCGCTCTTTTTTGGCGTTTTTTGAGCGCTTTTTTATGTGTATTCTACAAGCTACATAGAGAGCTTCTCATTTGAAAGTGTTTCTGAACGTGATCGAAGTATTTAGTAAACGCTTTCGATATCCTTTAGAATCCTATGTGGAACTTCACCGTCTGGTACTGAGAAATAAATTTGTGCTCACAGTTACTCTGACTTGAATTCAAATTACCAGTGTTTAGAACAAAGGATAGAAATCTATTATAATATTTACTTGCTCTTTATTAATATCACTGGATTGGCAAGATCAATTCTGAATATCTACTTTGCAGAGAAACGTTGACTTCTTGTTTGAAATTTGACTCAAGTAAACGAAGTTTTTTTTAAGAGTTCAAAATTTCCTTATTGTACTCACAAAATATATTTAGGATACTATAGCATATAAATTAGATGAATTACATTTAATGTTAGTTTAAGCCTCCCTAACCGCTTTAAAGCGTTCAGAAAAGAGGAAGGATGGAGGTACCATTTAGTATGGAGTTAAAGGGAACTTTGAATTTAAGCACGAGGTGAGCTCCCGCACAAAATCCCCTGCGCAGAGAAACAGTAAGCTAAGAGGCTGTGAAACACGATAAAAGGTGTTGATAAATTAGAGTTGCTGAAAGACAGGACAACAGTGAGCAGAAATACTATACCCTTTAACAAAACAAAACAAAAACATTTAATTTCAACAAAAAGAAGGCCTACCTAACACAGCTCGGGACCTTACATTTTTCCCTGGGAATGCTAATTCCCAAAGATACATTAATTGTCTCCCCCTGAAGGGTGTATTTCAGAGATGCATTTCAGCATCTCAGAATCTTAGGCAGACGTAGACTGTTACTGCTTACTGGTCTCGTTCAAATCTTCTCAATTTTAAAGTTGGCATAGAAACCACTGTTCCTTTGTTTTGAATTATGAAATATATTACGTATAAAAAATATACAAGCCTATCTAGCTAGAAAATCACACCCACGCCGACTCGACGTTAAATAGACTAATGGGTAGGATGGACCCAAACTGAACCCCAAATTAAACAGTATGCTGGCAAACATACACTAGGTACGTGAACGAAGACTGAACATTTGCCAAGAACCCAGCTCTCTTCGGGAATTTTTCATCAATCGTTGTCAAACCTAATTTCGATTCGATCAATCAAATATAGTTGAAAAAATGCACAGTTTAAATTTAAAATCACCAACCAACAACTAACAACTCAGAGAATAAAGTGCTGTTTCACTGGCAGTTCCTGAGCAGTTGTGCACCAGGTGCTCCACGGGGCACTGGAGGTATGGTGGCCGTCTTAACGTGATTGCGATAACACTCACGACCATGGCTTAATTAATGCGATAATGATAAAAAAAACATCTAAGTTCATTTGGAAGGGGATTTATCGATCACTTATCACTCAATTTAAACATTTCTCTCACTGCTTCTTAAAAGTCTATCAGCAAGTTTTTCAGTGACAATAATGGAGCTTCCAGAGAATCATTTGGTTTTTATAAATTTCATACTACTGTATGTCTGCGGTTTATAACTTCTGCGTCATTTGTTAACGATGTGTCATTTAACTCGTCAATGAAAAAACAGCAGAAATTTTCGAAGATGTACATTAACATTCCTCATATCAGTGCAAAAATGGCTAAAGTTATATTATGAGAAATGTTGAATAAAATTTTCTTCAAAGGATTTGAACAACATATCTGGATCATTAAACCTAAACGCAAATTTTTATTTCGTGTTTTTAAACGTTCTGTCAATTAAATCACAAACCTTCAATAACTCTTTTACAACGCAACACATGCATGCCCCTAAAAATGCATTCCATTTTATATCACTTGGTTCTTACCCATTTACTCTCCACGAGAATTTAGAAATCCGCTCATCTAAACTCCTCTAATACTTTTTATTGGCAAATTTGAACCCTAATGTGTCCTTAGAAGTTCATCGGCGAGGAGCAGCTCTTTGTTCATTCCGGCATTGTTGACAACCTAATGCCAGAGCAAGTTAAATAACTTCGGTTGCCATAACGGTTAAATGAAAAAAATCAAAAGGCAAAAGGTTAAAGCAATCAGACATGCAAATCCTGAGCTGTTTTTCTGCACTTACCAAAAGCCTCGTTTGCGCCGTTTTTGCTACTGAGTTGAATGAAAATGAGAACATATGCGCGATATCCAGAACGGAAACAACGAACACTTCACAACAGGGTCAGTATATTTCCTCTCAACTGAGTTTAGCCTTCCTAATTCCCTGCCTCAGACAGACCTAAATATTCCCTCCTCTCCCGCTCAGCTCCCAACTCCCGGACTCACCACTGTCTGCTCATACTGATGGTCCCCTGCGAAGCTCAGGTAGTCTTCTTCGTCGTCGTCGTCATCGTCGTCGTCGCTGCCTTTCGTGGGCACCTCCTTCCACGTGATCGGCATCCTGCTCCCTTGAAACTATACGCGTGTCTCGATGCTTTTCACAGTATTTTTTCAGGTAATTTAATACCATTCACACGCTCAAAGTTTAGATGCGTTGTTACACTCGGTGTGTGTACGGGTAATTACCTCGATAAGCGTAATTGAATAAGGCTTAATTCATAGCGTGCAAGATCCCGTGATTAATCCTCACAC
>JACJUY010002314.1:78509-92937 GCA_014220935.1 Platorchestia sp. MABIK | reverse complement strand
GACCTGCCATGTCGGCACGACCTCATAGGACCTGCCATGTCGGCACGACCTCATAGGACCTGCCATGTCGGCACGACCTCATAGGACCTGCCATGTCGGCACGACCTCATAGGACCTGCCATGTCGGCACGACTTTGTAGGACCTGCCATGTCGGCACGACCTCATAGGACCTGCCATGTCGGCACGACCTTGTAGGACCTGCCATATCGGCACGACCTCGTAGGACCTGCCATTTCGGCACGACCTCATGGGGCCTGCCATATCTACTTGACTAGATATGGCACACGAAATCGTGCCAAATTGAAAACTAATCGAGAAAATGTCCCCTACAAAGGCATTTATTACGCCGAATTTGCGCTTTGATAAATGGCAGGCATTTGATGGCATACATTTGTTTGGTGCTGAGAACCCTAATGCAGGATGGCTTGAGTTTTCTCGGAATGCAACGCAGTGCATTGATAATGGAGTAATTAACAAACCTATAAAATTTCTAGAAAAATTTGTCCATAAAGACCATGCATTTTGGTTTCTAGAATGAGCTCAAATGTGCCAAACAGACTAGTGGATTGGGTAAATAACTGAGAATATATTTTAGGCATGTTGCTCTATGAAAACAATTCAAATCCATTTAGTAGTTTTCCATGCTATATTACTGAGGGGGATTCTGCAAATAAAAATCATCATTATAAGCAATCCCACATTTTAAAAACAAGGTTCTAATTTCTTAACTGTTCACCAACTTTTACTTCTCATTGGAATCTACATATGCAATAGAAAACTTGCCTAAATTCTATTTTAAAAAACAAAGTATCAAAAATATTCAATGGAAGTAATGACCCACACCTTTCGCACCTCCTACATGCATTGCTCATGCATTGTTGCATCACTGTGCCATAAAATAAAGGGAAATGCATTCAACATAAAATCCTCTGGTAGCAAACACACTGCAAATTTACTGACCATGTCTGAAAGTAAAGAACAGGTGATAATATCTGTCACTAAAGAGGAGGTGATAATATCTGTCACTAAAGAGTAGGTGATAATATCTGCCCCTAAAGAGTAGGTGATAATATCTGCCACTAAAGAGTAGGTGATAATATCTGCCCCTAAAGAGTAGGTGATAATATCTGTCACTAAAGAGTAGGTGATAATATCTGTCACTAAAGAGGAGGTGATAATATCTGCCACTAAAGAGAAGGTGATAATATCTGTCACTAAAGAGGAGGTGATAATATCTGCCACTAAAGAGTAGGTGATAATATCTGCCACTAAAGAGTAGGTGATACCATCTGCCCCTAAAGAGTAGGTGATAATATCTGTCACTAAAGAATAGGTGATAATATCTGCCACTAAATTGTAGGCTATAATATCTGGCACTAATGAGTAGGCAATAATATTTGTCACTGAGGAGTAGACAATAATATTTGTCACTGAGGAGTAGACAATAATATTTGTCACTGAGGAGTAGACAATAATATCTGGTACTAAAGAGAACACAATAATTTTTGGCACTAAAAAGTAAGTGATCATGTCTGGTACTAAAGAGTAGGTGACCATGTCTAGTGCTGAAGAGTCGGTGATCATACCTAGTACCATAGACATGATAAACATGACATACAGGCCAATATGTCTAGGCATACACTTCCCGCATATACCATTAGCTAACCTACAAAATCAAACGGCAGTATTAAATTAGAAACTTACTGCTTAAATTTATCCCAATTCAAATTTACTGTTTAAATTTATCCCAATTCAAATTTACTGTTTAAATTTATCCCAATTCAAATTTACTGTTTAAATTTATCCCAATTCAAATTTACTGTTTAAATTTATCCCAATTCAAATTTACTGCTTAAATTTATCCCAATTCAAATTTACTGTTTAAATTTATCCCAATTCAAATTTCCTCTAAAGTTCTCCAATTTTCTAGCAATACGGGTAATTACAGGTACAAAAAAATTACCCAATTAAAATTCCATTAATCAAAATTTCAGATCAGAGCACATTCACTTTATTTCAGTGAATGCATGTATTTTGAACTAGCATCTATATAGGAAATACTCCATCATAGAAATATGCAGCCAATTGGAGATGCATTTGAAAAAGCTCTATATAGCCTGGACAATGCAAATTTTGACTTTATGAAGTCAACAATTTGATCCTGAATTATGCTACTGATTTCAAGATATTTCAATGGCTGGTTGTCCAACTAATTCATGGAATTCAGTCAACCAATCCAGAAATTACTTACACTCAGCTACCACCTATAATAAGATAGGAACATTTAATGTGCGTCCAACCAAAGGATGGCGTTGGCCAAAAACTGGCAATGAGCTTGGCAGGACTCCTGCAAGGCATGGCTCTCACTAACTTTGCTCTCACTAATTGCCATCACAATGATGATCAATGATAATAATGAACAATGATAATAATGATCAATGATGAAATGATCAATGATGAAATGATCAATGAGAATAATGATCAATGAGAAAAATGATCAATGAGAATAATTATCAATGAGAATAATAATCAGTGAGAATAATTCTCAATGATAGAAATGATCAATGATAGAAATGATCAATGATAGAAATGATCAATATGAATAAGAATTAATGATAAAATGATCAATGATAATAATGATCAATGATAATGATCAATGATAATGATCAATGATAATGATCAATGATAATAATATTCAATGATAATCAATAATGATCAATGATAGCCTAATCAATTATGCTCAATAATTTAATTTGTAAATTTAATTAAATAAATAATTTATTTAAATTTGTAACTTTAATTTATAAATTTAGCAGGAGTCATTGAATTCATTCAGTTATTTCATATGCAAAATGTAATGCAGGAAACATATTGGAACGAGTTGAAAATATCTAGTATGTGTAGGTGTTTTAAACTATTTTATTCTTTCTTGCCTAATGAGCTGCCCACTAATTGGGCTCTATTCATTAGAACGAGGCAACTAATGAATTCCTAGAGAATGGCTGGCAAACGAAAAAAAGAAACACATCAAGTGGCAGGTAAACAAAAGCTATAAAAGGCAATAGCTCAGATATTAGTGCCTACAATGGGATCAAATAACCCAATGCTTATCTTTTTTATGACCATTAAATTTCAAGATAATTGCTGCATGTCAATTGACTATAAAAACAGACCATCACAGAGCTCTCGCTAAAAATGCCGCTCGTCAAAAACAGTCCGACTCTCAAGGTAGAATTATTTTCATTATTTTAATCGCGGCGTGCGAAAAAAAAAAATTGCAAATTTCGCAAGAAAATTTTTCCGGAAAACGGAATTGTAGGATCGTGGGGGGGGAAAAATAATTAATTAATTCTCAAATAATTAATTCTCTTCAAAGACGAAATTGTAGGCTTTCTAAAGGTAAACAATAATTGCATAACCATCTGTTGTACAAACGTCATTTCGCAACCCGAATAATTTAGAAGCAACTTTATTAGAAAACGAAACCGTAGTGTTGTTGTAGGGAAACATTGTCATAATATTCAGGGACGTCCGTCCACAACCCAAATATTTAATAAATAATTCTCTATGAAAACGAAATAGTAGGGTTGTTGTAGGAAAATAATATTCTCGTGATATTCAGGAACATCAGTCCGCAAGCTCAACTGGATTCTGTATACCGTGGCAAGCTCAGAGGTATATAAATCTCCCAAGGTGCACGGAAACTGACAGAATGGGCCGAAGTGCGCATGATAGACGACAGATGCGTGCAGCTAAGGGTCAGGGTCATGAGGCGCCGACCTCGCCTGCTTTCGCGGCAGCTCGACTCTAAAAAAAGACCCTCGTTGCTCCTCGCCACTGATAAACGAATATCCAAGCACTCAATTCACGCGAGTTTAGCAGCAACATCGCGTCGAATCTCCGGAAAAAAGAAAGATAAACCGCGGAAACGAGCGCGAGGTACGGTAGAAACAGTGCCAAGCAGCGTGGTCTGGGCTGGCACTGCGGAGCCTGGCACTCATGCATAAGTATGCGCTTCAAGGTACTTACAGGTCTTTGGGTGCTGTCTCAATAGGTGAACAGGCTCAAAGTCACTTCCAAATGTATATGCACCGAAAAAATAAACAACTTGAACTTGCCTTGAACGATGATACAGAAAATCTCCACGCACAACCACACCTCACAACGTTCAAACACACACTGAGAGGGGTAGATGGGCAGGCGCTAATGACAGGAATAGCTGAAGGCAACACAGATAACGCCAAGTTATTCGGTCATCGCTATGTTTTCGTATGCATGCGAACAGATGAGCTTCTTCTCCGATTAAAGAGCTGAAGAATCGGGAGTTTTTAAAAGTTCCTTGATTCTTGAGTCTGGTCAGCTGACAGTGAGAATAAAAAATGGATAAATTTAACGCACGAGTTATCAGCTTTAGAAATTCTCCTGCAAATGTTGTAACTTCCATAGGATCACTGACGTCGCTTTGAAATTGAAGTGCCAACTTCGCTTTACTTACATGAGCAATGAATAATTGAGCAAATACTTGCCGAGAAGAACCTTGAACTTATGCTTAGAAAGTCAGAAAAAAACAGCTGAACTCATACCAATCTAGACCAGTGACCGAAAATTACTCGCGATTTGATCATTTTGATTACATTGCTCGCTTCGGTCATAAAAAGAATCTCAGGTAATTTGGAGCAATTTTTCAACATTGTATCAAAACTGGGGGCTTTGCGAGGGCTATAATCTCATAAGACATGTTTCTTGCAACCTTAGAGTAGCACAACGACTGATGATGGCTAATCTTATCTAAATGCCGCCAACAGACCCCGTGATAAAAGATGCCTGCTCCCGCACCCACACTCCTAACTTGGAGCAATGCACAAGTTGCTGAGAATCATTTATGAAATTTGCGCTTTATTTCCTCAAGACGAAGTATTTCACAAATGTGCCGGAGTGTTTCATACATGTGCTCGAGTATTTCATACACGTGTCGGAGTATTTCATACATGTGCCGGAGTATTTCATATATGTGCCGGAGTATTTCATACATGTGCCGGAGTATTTCATACATGTGCTCGAGTATTTCACACATGTGTCGGAGTATTTCATACATGCGCCGGAGTATTTCATACATGTACCGGAGTATTTCATACATGTGCCGGAGTATTTCATACATGTGCCTGAGTATTTCATACATGTACCGGAACATTTCATACATGTCTCGATGTATTTAATGCATGTATCGGAGTTCGAATTTTCGACCGGTTGCGCGAACGTTTATTGGTTATTTGTCTGCTTAGAGAAAAGTTTCAGCTTCAAATGGAGATTAAATTGAAATTTTTAAATGTAACAAGTTAGAAATTAGAGCAGGCTTAAAATGAGTGTTTCAGAAGAAGGGACCTTCTTGGTAAAGGCAGCTCCGCTCGACTCTCTCTGGGCGAGAAAAATTAATTCTGTTATACATGAGCGAACATAGAATTGAGTGGGCTTTATTTTGAGATTAAGATGGAGGTCTTGCATAGTTCAGAGATGACCCTATATCAGGGAAAAATAACCGTTCAAATGAGCGTTCGTACGACTGGTCGGAAATTTGCACCCCGGTGGATTCCTTACATGTCACACAAATTGGTGTGACATTTATTCGAACAAGATTTGCGACGCTCGTGGTTCAGGTAGAAAAATTCATCGCACCTGCTAACTGTTTCAAAAATATATCTATGACTGCTCCAGAGGGCGTTTCTGTGTATAGACAAAATGAAAAATATAAACAGACAAATGAAATAAAGAGCAATTTGAGCTTATGACTCGTGAAAAATTATCTTTCTATCCGTAGATGAACAAGCTATGAATTTCATTTTGCGTGTATGTTTGTTTACATGTTTCTAGCTGCTC
Organism: Platorchestia sp. MABIK; assembly: GCA_014220935.1. Classification (NCBI taxonomy): domain Eukaryota; kingdom Metazoa; phylum Arthropoda; class Malacostraca; order Amphipoda; family Talitridae; genus Platorchestia; species Platorchestia sp. MABIK. The sequence goes on along the minus strand of JACJUY010002314.1, from coordinate 87,062 downwards.
GTGTTATGGGGTGTTTTTATAAAGTACTTTTTGAAAAACGTTTTCTCACTACTTGATAATCATTTACGACGGTGTTTCAGTCTGCTTGGGTAAAGCGCTTTTGTCTTTTCTTACTTCGTTTCAATTAATAATAAAGGAATTCCGAAGGATTCTCTAGTAGTACTTGAATTATTTATAAGTTGCCAGCTCTCTCTTTGTGCATAAACTATCCAAGATATGATATTTTGATTGTTTCTCTCAATAGCACAATTTGCCCCGACATGCCAGTTAGCTCCCAAACATGGTCAGTCTATTAGTACGCTTCGTATGGTTTGGCTAGTAGTACGCCTCGTATGGTTTGTCTATCAATTAAAGACCTTCATATTAAGAAATTTTTTACATTCAATGTGTTCCAATGCATCTCATGCATCAACTTCTTTTTAAATGACCGATTCTTCTTTTCGTGTTTTTTTCTTTTTCTTTTCTATTGAGAGATAGTTTTCGAAGTTTCAACCTAAAAAACGTCGTGACCCAGTTTAGCTTTTTCAACGCCTGCATGCATGTTTTTCGCCGCCTAAGCGATTTAAGCGATTTAGGCGGCGAAAAAAATGCATGCAGGCGGCGAAAAAGTTAGACTGGGTAATTTTCTGGCGCGGTGCACTAATCTGCAATATTCAAATCTTCACATTCTGACTCAAGAGATCTAGCTGAAATAATATGTACGCACTTTCATTAATAGCGGGATAAATAAATGAAGGAGGGATTGCAAAAAGCAAATTTTCGAATTACCAGTTTTCTCAAGTTTGTCTGTTAACCTGGCGGGTATTTAATGAATAGATTATATTAATATGAGGGAATATAAATATGTCCTACAGGACTAACACACAAACAACACCTTCAATGACTTTATTTACTTAGGTTACATGAAAAATAGGGGCGGCCACACACTGACATTATTATTTATTGACAGTGTACACAGCCTACCTGTCACACAAACAACACATTCAATGACTTTATTTATTCAGGTTTAACAATAGGAGAATAAAAAAAGGAGTGGACACGGATCGGCATTTTTTATTATACCGTAGGTCCCACAAAAACCGGAACCGAGTATTTATTTTCCCGTATCAGTAATACCAGTAATTATTTCCCGCATCAGTAGTAATCAGTAATACCGTATAATTTTGCTCGAAATTAAATGCTTATGGTATTCTTATGATGGTATTACTGATACGGGAAAGTAAATGTGCGGTTCGGGTTTTTGTGGGACGTACTGTACATGAACAATATTCTAGGCATATTGAACATGAGAAGACAAATATAACTGCGAGAAAAGAGATGCTATTGACGCTTCGAATTCGAAATTTACTGAATCTTTATCTCAAAATTGTCTGAAACTTCTCACTTGCCAACGACACACTTCTCCAGGCGACGAAAAAAAGGAATTTTCTAACTTTATAGCTTAAACCTCTATAAGGAAGATCAGTATTGAAAATAGCTCGGCTACCTGTTACCCACTAGGTTAATTTTTCATATAATTAATTCATGCACAACATTCTCTGAAAATTTTAATTTGTAACATCGTATATAAAATACAGCGAATAGGGATTGTTAATTTCTTACCATAGTTTTATAAAGAGCGAGGTGTTGAATTTGCCCAGCCCTATATTTTTATCATGAGCAGGACATTGAATTTTACCCAGCAATTTTTTTATGAGCTGAGCGTTGAATTTTGCCCAACACTTTCACTAAGAGCTGAGCGTTGAATTTCGCCCTACACTTTCACTAAGAGAAGAGCGTTGAATTTTGCCCAACACTTTCACTAAGAGAAGAGCGTTGAATTTTGCCCAACACTTTCATTAAGAGAAGAGCGTTGAATTTCGCCCAACACTTTCATTAAGAGAAGAGCGTTGAATTTTGCTTTGAAGTTTCATTACGAGCTGGGCGATGAACTTTGCCTTATAGTTTCTTAAGGACCAGTTCGTTGAATTTGGCACCATAGTTTCATTAGGGGTAATTCCTCGAATCTCACCTTATGCTTCATTACGGGTGATACGTCAAATTTTGGTTCACAGTTTCATCAGGAGCAAGGCGCTGACTTTTTTCCTACGTCACGATGTTGAGCAATGCGAACAATGCCTACATGACAGACAAGTGGCCAGCCAAGCGAACAAGGTCACCAGAGTTTTGTAAGTATACAAGCATGCAAGGAAAAATCCATCAAAATAGAAAGACTTGCGTGCTGCTCTGCAATAGTTCACTTGACGTTCACACCTGCCTGACTGCGTGGTATCTGGAGCAGCTGCAATAACCTGATCGTTGGAAGTACTAGTCACGGAATAGCGTCGTCATGAATTAATGCGAGTAGGAAAACAAACATATATTTAAAAATAAATTGGGCGAGGTCATTTCCAAAAAGCGAGGCGTTCAAAACACGTGCAGTTCATTTCCAGAGTTAACACGCATTATTGTAGAAAAAATGAAAATAGTTTACTTTCAACTTAGTTGATACGAAAACTGCCAATGTTGGTTTTTAAAATGCCTCAACATGGACGGTTTTCCCCTCGTATAATACTCAACGCTGCTACAAGTGTTGCCAAGCTAAAGAGACTCATTATTTAGCTCCAAACTGATTGAAATGAAAAGTTGAGCGTAAGTTGGCTTGATGAGAAGATTTCTATATTAGAATCTATCTAGTAAAAACCATAATTAGCAACATGAGAGTTTAAGATGGAAAACAAGAGTTATACAAGTGTGTATGTGGAACAGTCGTTCTAGCCCTCACCTGGTCAGTTTATTTTTGAAAGATAAGCCAAAATAATTTGTAAGCATTTACGGCAGTAAGAAACACATTGATGTTTGGAAACTGCATCATGAATTGTACGCAGGGCAGTGAAGTGTTAGAGCAACAGTTGCAGCTTTAAGCCTTGCGCAAACAGAGATCGGGAGAATTCAAGACCCATCCTCTTGTGCTGTGCATTTGCTTTCTTTTTTAGATGCTCAAAGGAGTGCTGCAAAAACGGATTACGGTGGCTATCTTGCGTGGTCATCGTCACTCTTCTCATAGAATTGTTACGATAGCTATCTTACGCTTTCATTATTGCTCAACGCATGACAAATTAATTTATCATCATTTTGATGAAATTAGATGATGAAGAAAATTTTTTTGAACACCCACACTCATGGGGAAAAAAAAGAAAAGAAAAAAATTAAAAAAGTAAAACTTTCAAGTTTGAGGCACTCGAAAATCAGTTAACTAAGTGGGGCTGAGTTTATTAACTATTATTAATTAACTATTTTTACTATCAGTTAACTTTGGTAGTAACGGCAGAGCTTTCTGTACAAGACAAACTGGGCAAATGGCAAACGTTTATGCAACCAACACACCAATCAACACACCATCAGCTATCTTTGTTAGGAACAGCTGTGTGTTTTTTGAACAAAACAAACTGTAGACAAAAGGCAAAAGCCTATGCAATCAAGACACCAATGAATCTAGGCAAGTATCTTCTACAGAAAGTAAATAAACTGCGACCACAAATTATAAACACTAATTTGGGCCGGTGAAAAGCAAATTGTGTGTTACGTTTCTAGAAATTTGTTTCCTAGATTTTTGCATGCATAATGTTGTACTACTTCTAATTTTTAGGATCACTCTCGTTAACTGTGCTGTGATCTTGTACCTGAGTAACCTTTCATGCATTTATCTCTGTGTATGATTATCTACCTAAAACGGCACCTAAGGATTGGAAATTCGAATGTCTTCACTCATGGAGGTGTTTTGATCTCATGTAAAAATAAAATTTTCTTCTAATTTTAAGGTTTAGTTTTTCTCAGGTTCAATACTGACCGGTTTTTCAGCTCCTCTGACTTTTTTCTGCAAGTTTTCTCTAGTTTCCTAACCTTCCTTCTTAATTCACTGTTTCTATGCGCACGGGATCCTGTGCAGGAGCACACCTTATGCATAGATTTCGCGTTCCCTTAACTCAGTACTAAATGGTGCCTTCATCCTTCCTCTCTTTGAACGTCTTTGTTGTGGTAAGGGAGACCAAAACTAACCAACAATTATCAATCAATCAATGCACCTGGAGTTAGCCCGAAGATTTTCGTACAACTTCAACAGATCATGCAAAATCAATGCGCAATTTGCCTTACATTATATAAGCCTTTTGCCAAACATTGTATAAGGCATTTGCCTAACATTATATAAACCATTTTCCTCACATCAATTAATGCCTCACATCATACACTGAGAAATAAAGATACTTCATGTTGGACATCCAAATCTTTTTGTGTAACGAGCTCTGCACGATTTTCGTAGGTTTGAAGCCATATATTGCACATCTAAAGCACATATGGCGATAATTATGCAGCCAAACGCACCTTCTCCGTTTTCGTAAAATATAAATTTGAATAAACTTAGAAAGTTTTTTGACCGCACAGCAACTTAAGCTCGCCTTATAGTGATTTATTAATTTTTTCTAAGCAAACTTAGTACTTGACTCGGTACCAAGGCAGATTTTGATAGCTACTCAAGGCTCTTTATTAGCGGCGTTAAATTAGTTATAAGGCCCTCATGAGAAGAGGCTTGAGCGGGCTTACGGTTTCTCTACAAGTCTTAACATGAAAGAATGCAACCAATGCAACAACATATGAAATATTTTTAAAACATTTAAAACGAACAATGTATTTTTTAAATCGCACCACAGCAAAATCATAACCTAGAATTACTACAACGGATAATTTTAATTAAATATAACTTCGATTTCTCTGGACCTGAATATGTTCAGCGACTTCTAGTCTATATAGACCTTATTCTGATGTATGCTTTTTTATCTACTTAATCTACAACGCTTATTCTAAACGTACACTGGACTCATCAAATCGCTCATTGGGAAGAGCAACGTCACAAGTCAACAGTATGGATTTTCAGGAGAAGTGATTTTAACTTAGCAAACTGCTTTACGGAATTAGTTTTAATCGGAAAAAGGAATCCTTTCTATCGGTAAATTTTGAAGGTACAGTTATGAAGTTTACCAAAATGGTAAATTTTACAATATACAGTACTAGTAGATGTCAATTTTCCAAAATTTTGAGTTATTACGTTGTTCGTCTCAATTAGTGAAATAATGGATTTACGTGAGAGAATGTAAAATGATGTGTAAATTAACCATTTAATCTTCACAAACAAAATTTCTTCAGCGTTTGATGAAATGTGAGAATATTCAGTATTAGTTAATATGTTAATCTATTCCTACGGTTAATCCATTCCTTCCTGGACGTTAGCAATGACGTTGCCTACGTTTTCCATCATGAAACATCGCCTATTACGTAAAGTAGAGTGTTGCATGTCTTTTCTTCTTTCGTTTTAACTTATAGCGAAGCATCTCAAAGGCATTCTCCTGTAGTATTTGAAGTATTTATATGCTTTCAGTCATCTTGCTTGGATAAATACCCAAGAGAAAATAGTCTGATTGTTTCCCTCAATAACAAAATCAACCCCTGACACTGCTATAGTACATCTCGTAAGGCTTGTCTTTCAATTAAGGACATTTATATTAAGAAACTTTTAAAAACCATCATGCTATACAATTCATGTATCAACTTTCTTGGAAATAAAAGTTTTTTTTTCTTTCGTTTTCGTTACTCGATCTCAGCAACATCCATCTTCCTCAACCAAAGTTTCGGGGCATGTTCCTGCTCGTCTGTAAACTTCGTCTTCCTACTCTGATCTTGCGCGCTATAGACAGAATTTTTGTCCCGTCCTCTTCATTTACTAATGACAATTTAGAGAAGTGTCCAACCCAAGATTGTCCTCTTTTCAAGGCCTAAATCCTCAAATTTGTTTTTTTTATTCTATATTTTAACCTTGAAGATCCCCCAGCACCAGGCAACACTTAATCCTTGTTCCTCAGCCCTTAGTCCTTGTTCTACGGCCAAAATCGCACAACTCAAACTCTTTCCAAATATACTTCGACAATAAAGATTACCAAGATAATTGGATTTTATAAAAAAATTGTATTTGAAGGAGCCCTGGCTTGCCATATGAAGTGGCGTAGCCCATTTAGTTGCGAGAACTTGTACTGTTGATCGTACTGCTACGATGGCTTGAAAATTTCTTAATCTGTCTGTAGGAATTTAGTGTGTTTGATACGGAATAAATTGTGTCTGATACGGAGGAATTTAGAGCGCATCATACGGAGGAATTTGGTGTGTTTGACACAAACAAATATAGTGTGTTTGAAACAGAAGAATTTAGCGTGCGCTATGAAGTGCTGTCGATTCTATCTATGGGGAAAGAAAATAAAAACCAATTTCCCATTTCCATCCATCAAATTTCGTTTAAAATGAGCGCTGTTTTTTCTTCGTCATAGAACGAATATTGCAGCGAGAATGAATGATCAAATGGGAAGATGTTTTTTAATTAACTGTCATCAAAAATTAAGAAGATTCTCACTCGAAGTTTTTCGCTATTTGAACGGAACTAAACCAGGTTTTTTACATGAGAGTTGTCACGCTTGTTTTCATTTCATTTATTCTTTAAGTTTTTGCTCTACGGAACTTCGCGTGCAAGAGCATCCAGATTTTCCAGCTCCATTTTCTCCATTTTCCAGCTCGCATTTTCACGGAACTCTCCGTGAACGGTCAACAATCCGCCTCTTAATTTCGTTATGGGAGTTAACGACGGACAGGAAGCAGATTCAAAGCTTCTGGAAGCACAAAAAAACAACGCAAATCGAGTCAAAAAGTTACACAAACTAGCAGGGTGCCTATTGAGAGAGCAAAGTTTGGAATCAGAACCCCTTTCCAAGCCTTGAAACTCAGAAAGAAAAGAAAAACTGTTTATGTTCAATAAAGATGATACAAGAGCCATTATTCGTTTTTAAAATGCCTTAACTTTAAGATCCTTGGTTGATATACACACTTGGGTGTCGTGATGCCCATGTCTATAATCGTAACAAATGATGGAAAGAAATGCACGGAAAAATGCATTCCCTTTGTTGCTGTTGTTGTAAAAGCCTTCTTTATCTTTAGAAAAGAAAGTGGAGACAAACTTTACATTTTCATAGCTGAATACATTCTTATTCTATAATGTGCACGTACATTGCAATACGAGGATAGTGTATAAGGAGTTGAGACTCCATTACATCTCATGGTACTTTACACACGTACTGATCAATGGAATCATCTTAACTATTGATATGTCTGTTATAATACCGATGTGTGCGTGCCAATAAAGGACTAAGACATATTAAAACCCAATGTTATGTATTTCATGTCTCAATTTTATTGGAAATAAACAGTTGTTTCTTATTCTTTCTTTTAACGGAGTGGGATTTATGCTATTCAAACCTTCGCTTAGAAGACATGCTAAAGTTTGCTACAATGAAGATGTAATGCAGCGCATCTTTTACTTGGCGCGAGCGCAAGTTTATTGAAATTCACAAGCGAAGAATAAAATTTGAAACATTTTTAGGACGTTTCGTTATAAATCCCACCATCAGCTGAAAAAAACACACGACAAGAAATGAATGTGATCTGTTACAGACACTTTCATGGGATTATGATAACTTAGATGGAAATGCTCAACGGGAAACGACTAGACGTATCATTCAATGCTGGTCTACACATTAAAAAATGTAATGATTCTAAAATGTGTACGTCAGTGAAACTTGACCAATGCGCTATGATTGAAAAATTATTATTGGCGATTGTGTTTATTAAAAATGTAAAAGCGAAGAATAGCACCTTCCATCGCCACCAAGAATTTTTCAATCATAAACTGGGGGTCAAGTTTCACTGACGTACGCATTTTAGATTCATTACATATTCAAAGAATAGACCTGCAATGAATGATGCGTCAAGTCCATTCCTGTTGAGTATTTCCATCTAATTTATGAAAATCTCATGAACTGAAAGTGTCTGTAACTGATCACATTTATTTCGTGTCGTGTGTTTTTTTTCAGTTGATGGTGGGTTTTATCCCGAAACGTTCTAAAAATGTTTAGTATTTTATTCATCGCTTTTAAATTTTTAATGGAGATATGTTCCTGCTCCATGAATACCTTTCTGTGACGCTCGAAGCATGTACAGGGTGCGGCAGTCAATCTTGCACTTTCTAGTGAGCTTTGGAAGTTCAAAAATGCAGGATTGACTGTCTCACCCTGTGGAATGTTCAAAGAGAGAGAGATAAAAACGAGCCATTGTATTTTAAAACGTTGAGCGTTAGCCTCAACTATAATGATTCTTCCTCCTTGTTAGTTCTTTTATCGTATTTATAAGTCATTTATTTCCGATGACATATTTTTCAGTATATTTCTGATGTGTCATTAATATTTCTGATGACATATCTCTCTGATTACTAATGGCTAAATAATAGCAAGTGATTAAATAAACAGGCTTTCAAATTAGTTATTTAATATAGAAATGATGACTTGAAAAATGTTACGATACGAGGCTAGGCCTGTCGGCCTCTCGTTACCGATTGAGGGATTTCAACCTCTGTAGTCTTAGGGGAAGGGAAATTAAAGATGGAAATGCACAGAAAGAGAATGGATGACAGAACAGATGGAA
>JACJUY010002314.1:31637-51030 GCA_014220935.1 Platorchestia sp. MABIK | reverse complement strand
TATCTTCATGTGTGTTCAATACTTTTGCACAGGATGTGTTTCAATTTTTGGTATAACATTTTTTGTGGGCAATGCTATTTCAGTTCACACCTATATGTCTGGATGGATTATGTCCGTTTATATTTTCTGTGCTTCAATAAAATTGATGTAGTCTTTTTCAAACTATGGAAGAAAAATTGACGAGTAAAATATTTTTTCTATCCTCTGAATAATGCTGCTTCGGATTGAAGAGTCGGAAAAGGGCCCTCCATTAAATGGTACTCTTCGCATTGCGATGGCAAGTGTGTATGAGTGCCTGGAAAGGTGTGCGAGCGAGCTTTTTTTTGGCGTACGGGCTTGAGAATAAGCGAACGTAAGAGGCGATTGATTGAACTGTAAGTTTACACATAACACGTAATACCTTATGTAATAAAACGCCACTTGTCTCCTTAAAATTATAAATGAATCGATAAACTAATATATTTTTCTAACGAAATTTTCCCTATGTTATTAGAATAGGAATCTCTTTAAATACATTCAATTTTTGTAGAATTTTATGCACTTAGTAATGAATAATAATGCACGTTTTTAAGGATCCTCACTGACCGTATCTGTGATACGAATTTCACCAGTGCACATGTACAAAAGCATTTTAATTGGGAGTATTGTTAGTATGGATATTCGTTTGTCATTGATATGTTGAGACTTGTTTAAGAAAACTTTTGAATCCCGTCATTTTCGACAGGCTGTGTACCATAGTCGAATGATAGAGAGTGAAATGAGGAGATGCGACGATGGTCACGGATTCGCAGTGTGTAATGAATTAAAACGCCAAAATATAAGGTAATTTGAGCATACGTAAAGGAAAAGATACAAACAGCGTCTAGTAGCACTTTAAACTGAACTTGCACGAAAAATACGCTATAGTTGTTTACTAGATAAGGGTCGCTGAAAGGAGACATTTGGATAAAAGAAACGAAGTGTGCGTTGAAGACCACGAGGACAAGAGAAGATCGAATGTTCTTCTGAGTTAAACGGTAAATTGATGCCTGATCTAAAATCTTAATTGTTTTTCTCTTTCTTGCGACGCGTATCATAACTTATAACACAAACAAAATCCTTCAATTTGAGGGGAGTGATTTTTAAATATAGGGCTTAAAGAATGTTCTTATATTATCGAATGGATTTAAGAAGATGTGAGGTCCCGAACCAAAGGTTAGGTGGCCTTCTTTTTGTTGAAATAGAATAGTTTTTTGGTTTCTAATGGACCAACTTTTTTCGGTTTACTGCTGTCCTGTTTTTCAGCATCTACATTCTTCCTCAACTCTTATCTTGTTTCATGAAATTCTTTCTTAGTTTACTGTTTTTATGCCTGTTGTGCGTAGATTCAACATTCCGTTGACTCCATACTAAATGGTGCCTTCATCCTTCCTCTCTTTGAACATCTTTGTGGTAGTAAAGGGAGGCTAAAACTTTTTGTAATCATTCCATCAATGGATTAAGGAAACAAACATTAATGAAATCCTTAAAAATGCAAGTTTAAGTCTGATAATTTTTTTTTTAATAACATTAATTCTTCATGTGCCGCTCCCCTGAGTGGAGACAAAAATCGTCACGCAGGCTGTTCAGTACGGCGCTGGTGTGATCAGATCTAATTCGCTGGATATCTTCCTCGATGAATGCTTTTAGCGGCCCATAGACGATCAATTTAATTGCCAATATCATTGACTCAATATATTGATAAGATTTTTTAATGCTAACAAAATCAATTAATTGACGATCGCCAATCAAGCCCACAGACGATCAGTTAAATTGTCAATATTCATCATTGTCAATTATTTTGACAATAAAATTGATCGTCCATGGGCCGCTCTAAGCGGCTGTGGATTTATTGCTGTTTCACGGTAAACTCTTCCTTTCTGGTGTCCCTAAAGAAAAGAATCATTTCTTGGTTGTAGAAGGCGGTTGTTACGAAGATGAGTTCTTTTGTGTCGCTTACAATTATGTGGTAACGCTAAAATGGCATACAATTTCATTATAGTGTGGCATGTGTGACAGACTGTATGGTGGTCACAAACATATCACTGTAAAAAATTTCAGTAATTTCACGGTAAAAGTCCTGGCAACCTCGCTGCCAACAGAAAACAATGAAAAAAACGGTAAAACCTGAGGGCAAAAAACGGCAAAAAACCGTGATTTCTTAGGAGTTTCCGTGCTTTCTTAGGAGTTTCCGTGCTTTGAACGGTAATACTCGGAAATATAAAACGGTAAAAAACTAATACATACGAAATTGCCTTAAAATTACAGTAAAACTTGGGTATTGAAAACGGTAAAAACCAGTATTTTCTTCTGATTTGCCGTGAAGAAACGGTGGTAAAACCTATGTAATTTTTTCTTTTTGGCCGAATTTCCGTGCAAAATGTAAGTAATCGTGAGACAAAATAGATGAAAATCCATAATTGCTTCGTTGCCAAGAAAAATCAATCGCTCGTTGAAACTTTGAAATACGATGATCATAGAACACGCCATATATCGTAGAAAATTGTCGAAAACTGTTTAAATGTCTGTAAAAGAATAGTTTACATAAAGCAATAGAATACTATAACGGCTTCCATTGGTCAACTCGAGTACATCAACGAACATTTTACATTAAAATGGGACTTGCGTCACCTGCAGACTCGGCAATTGACATTGGTATGAAATCAACTATTTGGAAATACGTTCAACTGGCCTTAGTTACCTAAACACCCAAAAATCTCATAGCAATAGGTCAATGACTTTAACAATGTTTTATTTGCGGAACTTTTATCGGCTCATTAAAGAAATAAATATCCTCTGCTTAAGAAAAGGTACGGACGACTGGTAATTATTTCAATTCGATTCAATAATTAATATTATACAAGAACTTAAATCAAAATAAAACGAAGAATCAATGTTATAGGAACATTTATTAATGCAAACGTTTTGGAATATAATTATCGTATCAATAAATGTTCTTTTAATCATGAAAATAAGATTCCTATAAGCACTATTGAAGTCAAATCATTATATGCTTCGAGTAACGAAAAGTTCATCAAACTAAATTTTCAAAGTTGTCTCGACCAAATAAATCACAACTTCCGGTGTTCCTCTACCCTTCCATCGACGCTCCGAAAACACTTCCTTGTTAAAATACAGCTTTACGCAAATCAAATCACAACTCGAGCGTTTTCGTCAATAGATTCCGAATCATCAGCTCAATTCTCACAGCCAAGTCCCTTTATTTGTCATATGACGACCAAACATTAGGCGGATTGACCTAAACTGCTATCGAAAACAAATATTTGGCTGCATTACACCAGGCTGTACAAATTAAATAATTCGAAGGTGAATTTTTTTTCAATTTCGATACTTTCGTGCAACTAAACTCGAGTGTGCACTCTAATACGTATAATAGCCGTTAATATGATACATTAACAAAAGCTTCACTAGATACCATAATCATATCACGAGACAGGGCATGAATTATATGCCGAACGCATTCACACTTTCTCCTTCGCCGACGTTCACAGTCCTCCAAGATGCTCCCTTAACAACAGAGTGAACGTTTACACGCATGCGAAGTACCATTTCATCGGAATAATGAGGCCTAAAATATAGAACACACTTTAAAGTAGAGTTTTCAGATTTCAAAATCCATTTCGACAATAAGAAATCCTACCAACTTCAAGAAGACAATGGTGAATGCTAGCCTATTTTCATTTAGCTCCTGATACATAATTTTATTAAATAACCAACTAATTATCATCCATATATTTATTCACATCATTTTTATTCTGTATAAAAGACAAAACATATTTAATGTGTGTATGTATTATATACACACAGTAAATGAAGTACGCACATTCAAAATGTGTTTACCCACAATCTATGCGAAAACGAGTATACATCATATAGGGATCAAGTGATGGGTCTAAAAGTTAGGCGTTTCCAGAACAACAATAAAAATTTGAGAATTGAGCCACGAACAAAATAAATTTGTTTAAACTGTAATACTTTCATTTAGGCCTTTACTGCGCAAACCATTCACGAATGGCGTTTCGTAATGACAATCAAGAATATAAAGTTATCGCAAAATATGCTTAACAAAAATTATCTCATCCCCTAAGCCAGGGGCCTCCAAACTATGGTCCGCGGGTCACATCCGGCTCGCCACGTAATTTCATCCGGCCAGCCAAACAAATTCCTGGGGGGTGACCTTGAAAAAATAATTATCTCACGACTGGAATCGCTTAATCAAATGGTTATTTTTTTCATTTTTTATTCTTTCGGCCCGTATGAATGTAGAAAATATATAATGTGGCCCTTACATTGAAAAGTTTGGAGACCCCAGCGGCCTAAGCGAATAGGGCAAGCAATGCAACCATCTAATCCACTATACATAAGCAGCGATTAGTGAAAATAAGATGTGTGGAAGTGCAAAGAAAGGAAAGCAGTGAATGACCTAGTGACGAAGCGAGTGTTGTAAGTAGAGAAATACAATAGTTTTCAGCAATGATTGCAGATCAATATACAAAAATATATTTACTATATATGTATATAAATATATTCATGCAACAGATATCGTCAATAAAGCGAGAAGCTAACTGTAAATGTTAGTAAACAAAAATAAGAATACGAGAAGCTACCAGTAAATGTTGGTATATTAAAAGAAACTGTACGTTATCAAGTGAGTCAATTGGGAGCGTTATCAGATATTTATTTTAAGGCTTACAATGTTCATATTTCTGTCCATTCAAAACCTGCAAGACCATTGAAGAACGAGAGCACCTTCGGGTTCATTGATACACCTTAAAGTCTTTGCACGTTGTCTCCGTTTGATCTCAAATGTTAACTCCCGTCAACCAGAGTTCCTCCAATTATGTTCTGGAACGGCTGTGGATACTCCGCCACAAACTTCCTAGCTGTTGTGTCCAGAGCCTTCTTGCCAGACTCGTGAGTAACCATCATAGCGCCCTCCATGACGACGCGTAGCATCTCACCACCTCGGCCTTGGCGTAGGTCGAGCTTTATTTCCAACCACATCGATGATACCACGACTGGACATCTTCTCCAACGGAACCTCTAATTTGTGAGCCCAATTGGGATTAATGAGGCCAAGTGAGGACGTCATGGCTGAGCCTGAATCCAACACTGAACCAGTCCCAGTACTTGTAGATCATTGATGCATTGTTGGGATCCGATGTATTTGCAGCAGTTATTTTACCAGGGAAAAAATCAATATTTAGTAAAATGAATTAAGATTGTCTCGACAAGACTCAGTCCCTAAATTGAATAAGAATACAGCTACAATAGAAGTAAAAATTTTTGCATCAAATCCTGTAACTGCTCCTTGACGTTCATGTTTCTCATAGCAGCATGAGAAACTCATTCACTAGCTCTTCAAATAGGGAAATGTTCTATTAGCTACAATGAACAAGGGAAATGTAACGACTTGTCGGGGGTTCACTGCCGAATTCCCAACTTTAATTTAAATACATTTCAACATTTTTAAAGATACTTGACTTTCACGAACTTGATTATAAATATTTTAAGAAAAATTTCTTTGATAAATGGCTTTGTAAATTTGTTGATTCATAGTGAAGTTAGCACTTCAAGTAACACTCATAAACCTTCAAAAACCTTAAGGTGCTTCATAACTCATTTCAAAATGCCACTAGGAGTTTCTAGGCATAATATGCACACACACAATTTAAAGATATAGGAGGAGATTCATTCATTCAGTGCAGGGTTGCGGAGTCGGAGTCGGAGTCGGGAGTCGGAGTCGCCGGAGTCGCATGTTTTAGGGTGGAGTCGGAGTCGGAGTCGCCGTCGCTTTCCTGAATGTGTGTGGAGTCGGAGTCGGAGTCGCATTTTCGAATGTGGTGGAGTCGGAGTCGTTCATTCGGATGTGGTGGAGTCGGAGTCGTTCATTCGGATGTGGTGGAGTCGAGGCTGGAGTCGCTATTTTTTGGTGTCTTCGATTCGAAAGTTATTGCAAACATTATTCAAAATTGTTTAAAACCGAAAGTAAACAAAACAGAGTTAAAATACTATACTGAAAAGCTACACAAATACGCAATGTCTTAACTGATTATTTTGTTCGAGGTTTGAAACAGCGTATTTATACCTATCACTAAATACGATCAATGGTCATTTAAATCAATGGTCAGTGTGGGTTCGGACACATATACTCGTATATGTGATACCCACGAGTGCGAGGTATAATTTTCGTACTGGAGCAATAATGCATATATTACAGTGAAAAAGCCGGAATTAGTTATTGAAAGCAATGCAAATTCATTCTGTTTGTTTCTCTCATTCCCCCTTCAATTAATACATAGGATCTAGAAACTAGTAGTTAATGTGTTGCAAGTTACTTGCAGAACAGCTCAGCTGTTGTAATACATTGTACTCACATAAAGAGTGGTAACTCTGTACGCTCTTACTGTGTCTATATTCTATACCAGTGGTTTCTTAAAACGATTTTTGCTAGTCTTTTTTTATGTTGCTTTGATGTATTGATTGATAATGACTAGTCTTCGCCAAAAACCTGAGCTATGGTCTGATACATAAAGAGATCTAGTTTTCAGGTTACGTAATGGCTATTGAAAATGAAAATTCAATTCTCTAATTTGCATGTTAATAACTGAAATATTAGTTGATTTTTTCAGCTATATGTAGTACCTATGTACATCAAATTTATTTCTTTGTTTTGTCTACTTCCTTGTCTTTAGGTCAAGTTAACATGCAATAATAATGAAAATTTCCGCTCATTCCTAAAGTTGTTCCTTGAAATATGTTTTGTTCTTCAAGAGTTATGTTTTTTTTGTCATATCATTTTCATGTTTAATTTTTATCTTCTGATCACTCCAAAAATCCTAAGTAAGCATACGCTGAAATGGAGATTTTCATTATAATGTTTTCACAATTTTAAAATCTGAAATAGTGCATGTTTCTCAGCATACTATAATTGATGACTTTTCTAAAGAAAGTTTTGGAAATTTTGTAAGGTAATCAAAATCGATAGTGGGACACTTGAAAAATTAGAAAACAATGTGAAAGAGCTACAATGAAAATAACATCACAACACTAGCAAATACCTTAGTTACACTCATATTGTAACTGAAAGCAATGCACTATCTCTGCTGCAATGATTGTTGGATTCCTGCGATCGGACAAATTTTCTTGCTGAAAACGTTCCAAAAAGCACCAAAAATACGAAATGAAAAGAACGTGGGCGTTTATTAAAATAAGAAAGCGTTAAATACATAGTAAAATGTCAAACAAGGATAAAAGACAGTATCATCTTACACACAGAGAAGCTAATAGTGGCTTTTATTCGTAAACAAAACGTTCCGAAAATGTCGCCCCTGCGGCGAAAGCAGAACAACTTTGGCCTATTATAGCCGAGATATAAAATTGTTTGAGCTACAATATGTCACCTTTTCTGCATTGTTACTCTGCATAGTGTAGGTACAGAGAAGAAAAGGCGGTGTGCAAATCTTGCCTACCACCTATGTGTGATATGGCATAATTTTGAGGATTTTGAGCATAGTAATTGAATCAACTATTGTAATTTCGTTGAATCGGAGCATATTTAGGAATAAATAGGAAAAACTGTTGATGCATATCTATGCTTATCAGGAGATGCACTGCCTACTTTGCCTACTCAGAAGACACTTGTCAGGAATATTTATGTTTATATGTACATAATAGTGTACACGACCTGTCATAAACGACGTGATTCAATATTGTCGTTAAAGAAATCTTCCGGGTGTGGATGACAAACAAATAAATCCATCCTAATAGAAGCCACGATTAAAATATTCTTGTGCTTGTGCACTGGTGAAACTTGTATCACAGATACGATCATTAAGCATTCTTTCAGAGCGTGAAAGGGACAGATCAACCAACCAAGACGGACCAACCAATTTTATTCGTTCAAAACTGAATTGAACATTGTAATAACATAGAAGTTATGCACACGAAATACCCAAGTCTATTTTTCATTTATTCGTTTAAGGAGACTCTCGTCATTTCATTTGATAAGAATAATCAACACTATATAGGTTTTTTTTTTGTGCGAACAAATTTCAATCATAGGTACAAAAATTCAAAATGAATCGATTTTCACGAATGATAAAATACCGAAACGCCTTACACCTTTTTTCGTTTTATAACCACATTCTTTCAAAATGTACCGACGAACTGCAAATTTCACAACGATGAAGCATTGAATATAACAGGGAATAGAAATATAGAAACAGTGTCGCAAAAAATAGCAACAACGACAAATTATAGCGACACCCAGCAAAATGAATGACAGTGAAGCTATACATCAGAACAAAGAAACAATGTGTAGTGACAGAGTAGGTTTATTGCAACAACGTTCAAAAAGGCTAACAATTATATAAAAAATAGTAACGTGCGTATATATTATTGTGACAAATTAACAATTTCTGACGCAATTATTTATACGCAAAATAAACAGTAAAGTAGCCATTTAGCGCAGTACATGATGCATATTGAAACGTTGCGTAGAAAATTATTGATAATAACAATAAAGAATGAATTTCATAAGTGAGATATTGAAACTATGCAAAAAAAATATCTTGTTGATTAAGGCTCTTGATCAAGTAGCTGTTGGCATGAATGTAGTTGTTCGCCACAATGGCTGGAGTGGCAGACGGCACGCAGCTAGGTGTCAATGAGATGCCAGAGAACCTCCTCCCGGTGCTGACGCAACGACTTTCCTGCTCTGCGCGCTGCCGCCCCAATGCATGTTTTCGCCCTGCCATTCAGATGGTGCAACTGTGGCATCTGAGACGTAGGGCTTGCGGTCGTAAGGGGCACGAAGAGCTCTATTGAGATCCTTGACGGTGATGGTTGGAGTAGCTTCAATCAACATCACAAGTATATCCAGGCTCTCAATATCTATCATCTTCTTGTGATCACAAGTCTTGCACCGGCAAAAACAGATTTTCGTTGTTGGTAGGACCTAACAACGAAATAAGCGGTGGTACGCTTCACTCCCAGTTCTTGAACAGTAATACATGTCACACGTGAACCGGCCATTTCAAAGTTGTTCTGGAAAATTCCGTTACTCCCGGTCAGTGCATCATCCACTGAACGGGAAGTAATGGAACCTAGCCCCATATTATTGTCGGGTGGCATTCACAATTCCGAAAATCAAAATCCCAAATGTCAAAATCCGGAATACCTAAATCCCAAAAATCAAAATCTCGAATGTCCTGTTCAGTTAAAAACATCTTATTTATACCAAATTTAAATACGAGCTGTCATGGAGAATTTTCATCAATTATTTTCAATTCTTCACTACACCAATTCGTAACACACACCATCAATTCGGGTCGACGCTTCCCCTGCCAAATCTGGTCGGGAATTAGAAATTCGGGATTTTGACTTTCAGGATTTTGACATTTGGGATTTTGAAGTGGCCAAATTATTTTCAATTTTTATTGAATGAGGAAGTGCGGGAAAATGATTTCTTTGGTCAATAGGAGTTTAAAAGATGTTCCAACTTATGACTTTTCGTTACTATTTTTTGCATCTGTTACACTATTTTGAACCTGTGATACTGGCTATATGAAGCATTGTTACAAGATTTGATTATTTATTGAAGAAAATGAACGTCTGTTGCAACATTCTGAGAGTGTTATACAATTTGAAGCAACGTTATATTTATTTGTCTATGTCACCACATTTTGCATCTGTTATCAATTTTACAGCATCGTCACTGGATTTGTGCTGGATGTTGTTAGATTTTGAGCAGCTGTTATTAGTTTTTATTCGGTGTTATATGATTGTGCAAACTGTTGCTATATTGTTTTGACGTGTGGTTATAAAACGAGAAAAGGAGTAGTTTTCGAGTTATAAGGATTTCAAGAAATTTTAAAACTCAAAGTAGGAGATCTCGTGCGCGCCACTAAAGCCGTTTTTAGTTATTTTCACGATAAAACCTGCAAGCATTTTACAATTACGAAAAATTTGCAATTTAAACGTTCGTTAGGAAATTAACACCGAGTCACCAATGATAAACGTTAGTAGCTACTTCATTAAATTAATAAAACGTGCAAACATTATTCAATGCTTAATATCTTGAAACTGCAGATACTTTTCCTAACCGTAAAATGCTTGCAGTTCTCATTGTAAAAATATCAAAAACGTGTTTTAGTGGGGTAGGAACTTCAAGACTTCACCTTCACCTTTTTCACCTTTTCACACATCAAGACTTCACCTTTTTCACTTCAAATTGATCTAAGTCAAGGTCAATTTAATCCAAGTCAAGATCAATTTAATCCAAGTCAAATTCAAATTAAAGCAATCCTAAGTTAAGTTAAGAATTGACGTCATCATTCGTTAATTTGAGCGTTTTTTGTATTTAATATGCCTTTATTTCATGTAATGAGCATGACAATCATTTTTCTTTTCAGCTAGGAGTACACAAAATTTCCGCCGGTGTCCGGTGTTGCAATCTAAAGACGAGCTGCCGTAAAATGTGCCAAGTCCCCAGCATCAAGAGGCAGAGTGTGATTTAGACATTTGAGC
This sequence comes from Platorchestia sp. MABIK, assembly GCA_014220935.1. Taxonomy (NCBI): domain Eukaryota; kingdom Metazoa; phylum Arthropoda; class Malacostraca; order Amphipoda; family Talitridae; genus Platorchestia; species Platorchestia sp. MABIK. The sequence continues at coordinate 40,461 of JACJUY010002314.1, read as the reverse complement.
GGCGCAAAAGAGACCAGTCAATTATAAAAACTTCGTATTATACAACTCAATAAAGTTCTTTTAAAATTCTACATTTATACCAGTTTGCATCCATTCAAATTTTCATGTTCGAAAGGTAATTTTATGTTACACATATATATATAGTCGCATCGAAGAATTATTTACACTCGAATAGAGATTTATCTACGTGAAATTTCACTTTATCACATGCATCAAATCATATATACATGCTACTAAAGTCAATTTTATTGGATGATATGTAGATTTAATCAAAAAAAAAAAACATGTCAACAAAGTCCTTTTTCGCTCGCCCAAACGATTTTCGTAAAAAGAAGCTACAATTTATCTCATCGACAGAGATGATATATTTGCCTTGGCCTATTAATTTGAAGGGATGGCAACATTTTTATTGCTAATGCAGGAACATATCTGTGTAATGTACTTATATCAATTGTTTTCAAACGTAATCGTACATAAGTACTCAGTGAATCGCGTTTGTATATTTCTCTTAAAGACTAAATCTACACAACGTCCAATAGTTCTCTTATGTATTCGAATGTATATGATTTCATACATGTGATAAACTGAAATTTCAAATACGTAAATCTCTAAATGAGAGTGGAAACATCCACGATACTGCTATGTGTAACATAAAATAACATTTTGAACATAAATATTTGAATGGATGCATACTAACATTAATGCATAATTTAAAATAATTTCAATGAGTAGTACAATACCTCGTGAACTGGTTATTTTACATTTTTGACTGGTATTCTTTAAAGCCGCTCAAATATCTGAATTACACTCCGCCTCCTGATGCTGGATACTTAGCACATTTTACGACAGCTTGTCTTTAAATTGTAACACAGGCGAAAGTTTTTAGTATTCCTTGCTAAAATGAAAAACGATTGTCTTTCTCATGACATCCAATAGAAACATATTTAATGCAAAAAACGCTCTAATTAATGAGTATTTGTGTCAATGCTTAACTCGACCTAAAGTTGGATTAATTTGAATTTGACTTGGATTAAGTTGAACTTGACTGAGAATAATTTGAACTTGACTTGGATTAATTCGAATTTGACTTGGATTTATTCGAACTTGACTTGGATTTATTCGAACTTGATTTGGATTTATTCGAATTTGACTTGGATTTATTCGAACTTGACTTGGATTTATTCGAACTTGATTTGAATTTATTCGAACTTGACTCGGATTTATTCGAATTTGACTTGGAGTAAAATAAACTTGACTTAGATTTATTTAAAGTGAAAAAGGTAGCGCCATCATTGGAGCGCTCGTGGCATCACACTTTAGGTTTCAAAGTTTCTTAAAGTCCTCACAACTCTATAACTTAGGAGTTTTGGGCATTTAATCATTCGTGAAAATTGATTTATTTTGAGTTTTCAACCTACGGTGAAAATTTATCCACACAAAATACACTAAACATTTTGAAACGCTAGGTGTCTCCATCAATTTGTAACAAATATGTGTTTTTGTATTTAATTTCCCCTGTGTTAATACAATGGGAATCAGCTTGATTGGATGGTATCATAAATACCATTCAAATGATGTGAAAAACATTACATCTGCTCACTTTTGTTTATAAGTAAAAAATTTTGCTTGAAAATTGATTCTATTGTTGAGAAAATGTAGCTTATCGTGGAAAAAAGATTTGGCAAATTTGTTGAAAACTTCTTTGCTAATAATAATTTGAAATATAATGCACAGTTGTTGCTTGGTTGGTGTGCACGTCTGTGACGTTCATAAGGATGCTAATTAACCGTATCAGTGATAAGAGTTTCACCAGTGCACAAGTACAAAAATATTTTCATCGTGGGTGCTATTAGGGTGGATCTATTTGTTTGTCATCTAGATCTTGGGACTTTTTGAAAGAAAACTATCGAATCCTGTCATTTTTGAAGAATCAATGTACACTAGTAGATGTACATTAGTAAAACTTGATTAATAACATTTGATTGCCAATTTAAAAGTCGTTCGTAAATAAAGATCATAACAACTATATGTACAGGTTGCAATACCTGCAAGCAGTAATATTTATCTTATAAATTGTGAATAGGAGGAGTTGGAGTCACAAAATTGTGATTTGGGGGAGTCGGTGTTGGAGTCGCAAAATTTTAGAAAGGTGGAGTTGGAGTCGGAGTCGGAGTCGCAAAATTCTGGGAAGGTGGAGTCGGAGTGGGAGTCGGAGTCGCAAGATTCTGGAAAGGTGGAGTCGGAGTCGCAAAATTCTGAAAAGGTGGAGTTGGAGTCGGAGTCGGAGTCGCAAAATTCTGAAAGGGTGGAGTCGGAGTCGGAGTCGCAAATTTATTCCTCCGACTCCGCAACCCTGATTCAGTGAGTAACAAAACTTATTTAAAATTAAATTGCAAGTAAGAAACTCAACGACCAATCATCAAGTATCATAGATTAGAATTAAAGTCAAGTCTGACTCTCCCTAACCCCACAACAAGGGTGTTCCCAAGAGAGGAAGGCATCATTTAGTAAGGAATCAAGGGACATGAAAATCTATGCACAAGGTATGTCCCCACACCAAGTCCATAGATATGAATTTGGAAGTAATTCGTGAAACCAGCTCAAAGGTGAAGAATAAATTGATAGAAGCAGAAAAAGGCGACAGTGAACCAAAAGTAGGCCGTGTGTAACTAGCCAACAAACTTATTCCATTTCAACTAAAGGAAGGCCAACCAAACCTTAAGCTACAGAGGCTTCAAATCCCCTCTCCTGGCAGCACTGATCTCAAAATACACAGTAGTGGTATTTCTCAAGAGAAACCTTAAGTACCACACACTATGATTTTTTATAAATGCATGAAAATTATGCATTATTATATGACCTAGAATGCTTGCACATTCTTGCAAGCAATGTTGTTTCATCAGTGAACATTCTATTTGTTTCAATCAAATATTAAAAATATTTATTCACCCAAAATTAAATTATTTCAGAGCATGTGTGAATGTAAAAATCTCTGGTTAAATGAATTTGATTTTGGCCAGTCCTTTTTCCTTGGCCTCTGTCATTTTCCTGGCATTATGCTAAATAAATAACTGAATAAAGTAGCATAGCATAGTAAGCAAGGTAGTAGCATATTTTTCATTCACAGTGAGCCCACAAGTCAAGAAGAAAATGAATTCACACTTTAAATATCAAGCTTTTGTCATGTGACTGTCCTTTATCCATCCTAACAGCTTCCAAAAAAAAGTTGAATTAAACTCACAAAAAACCATAGATACAATTGCTAAAATACTTCTACATATTCTATTTTCAAATTCATTCATGCTTTGCTCATTTTCACATTGATTCTAAGAGAAGCAATGTGTAAAGGTTTCTAGATGGCAAAAGTCTTTACAAAAATCAGGATAGTAAATGCTTAGATTTTTTTCGCAATTTGGCTTACAAAAAAAATACTAAGCACTCAGTAAATGACTAGACTACACACATGCAATTTTACTTCTAATGAATTTGGTTGTTGAAATATTGAAGAAGAAAAATAAATAGTCTCACATTATTTTTTTGATAATTTCAATGGTAAAAATTTAAAAAAGCAGTAGGAAAACATCAACATTCCTAAAGTCTTTTTTTTTGTAGCCTTAGCATTGTTTTTTTTTGGAAGAATTTCTAATGACAGGCAATTTATTACTCAACATTAAACCCAAAAATAATCCTTGATACAAAGTTGTGCCCCTTACACAACTAAATTTACTCACCCGAAGCACTCCTCCAGAAACTCCTTAGCATGCAAATTTGAATCAGCCGGAATTATTGATATTGATTATTACCTTGAAGAGGGTAATAATTGCTAAGGTCTTTATAACTCATACTATCATTAAATTTCTTAACCTGCCCAAGGAAATGAAAATTTGATAGACACGAAGGCTGAAATAAAAAATCAACAGATGCTTTCCCACAAAAAAAATGAAGAGACTTTCTGAATTCTCACCAGATATACGTTTAAAAAGAATCTCCCCAAATTTCAAGACAGCTTTCATATCACTATCTGCTTATGTCAATACTAATGTATTCATTCTAGCATTGGGATCTTCTGATGGTCCCTTCATCACAAAGCCACATTTTCCACTAGGGAGCTTGAAGGCAGCAAATGTGGCTTGAAACTCAATTGAAATTTCATTCACAAAAAAATTGATCACATGACCCAATGTTAATAGCAGGGTTGCGGAGTCGGAGGAATAAATTTGCGACTCCGACTCCGACTCCACCTTTTCAGAATTTTGCGACTCCGACTCCACCTTTCCAGAATTTTGCGACTCCGACTCCCCCTTTCCAAAATTTTGCGACTCCGACTCCACCTTTCCAGAATTTTACGACTCCGACTCCGACTCCACCTTTCCAGAAATTTGCGACTCCGACTCCACCTTTCCAGAATTTTGCGACTCCGACTCCACCTATTCACAATTTTGTGACTCCAACTCCACCTATTCACAATTTATAAGTTGAATATTACTGTTTGCAGGTGTTGCAACCTGTACATATGGTTTTTATGATCTTTATTTACGAACGACTTTTAAGTTGGCAATAGAATGTTAAAAATCAATTTTTGCTAATACGGAAATACTAGAGTACATGATTCTTAAAAAATGACGGGATTCAATTGTTTCCTTCAAAAGAGTCGCAAGATACAGATGACAAACAAATAAATCCACCCTAATAGTACCCGCGATTAAATAGTCCTGTACTTGTGCACTGGTGAAACTCGTATCGCAGATCCGGCCATTAAGCATCCTGATGAACGTCACAGAAGCACACACCAATCAACCAAGCAACAACTATGTATTATATTTCAAATTATTATTAGCAAAAAAGTTTTCAACAAATTTGCCATGCCTCTTTACCACGATTAGCTGCATTTTCTTAACAATAAATTAAATTTCACAACAAAAGTTTTACTTATAAACAAAAGTGAGCAGATGCCAGGTTTTTCACATAATTTGAATGGTATTTATGATAGCATCCAATCAAGCTGATTTCCATTGTAATGACATAGTGGAAATTACACACAAAACACATGTTTTTTTTATATTGATGGAAGCACCTAGCGCTTCGTGATATACATAGGGTATTTTTTTTGTGAGAAGAAATTCCCACCATATGTTGAAAACTCAAAATAAATAAATTTTCACGATAAAATAATATATTGATAAAATGCCAAAAACTCCATAGTTTTGGAATTATAAGGACTAAAAGAAACTTTGAAACCTAAAGTGTGATACCACATTCGCACCAATGTTAGCGCTACCTTTTTCATTTCAATTTAATCCAAGTCAAGTTCAATTTAATCCGAGTCAAGTTCAATTTAATCCAAGTCAAGTTCAATTTAATCCAAGTCAAGTTCAATTTAATCCAAGCCAAGTTCAATTTAATCCAAGTCAAGTTCAATTTAATCCAAGTCATGTTTGAATTAATCAAAGTCAAATTCGAATTAATCCTAGTCAAGTTCAAATTAATCTAAGTAAAGTTCAATTTAATCCAAGTTAAATTCAAATTGATATACTCTAAGTTGAGTTAAGAATCGACACAATCACTCGTTAATTAGAGCGTTTTTTGCATTAAATATGTTTCTATTGGATGCAATGAGCAAGATAATCGTTTTTCCTTTCAGCAAGGAATACATAAATCTTTCGCGTGTGTTACAATCTAAAGGCAAGATGTAAAATGCTTTAAGTTCCGCAGCATCAGAAGGCTGAGCGTGATTCAGATCTTTGACCGGCGTAAAATATGCCAGTCAAATATAAAATATAACCATTTCACTTCGTATTGTATTACTCATTGAAGTTATTTTAAAATTCTACATTAATGATGGTATGCTTCATTTCAAATATTTATGTTCAAAAGGTAATGTTATGTTACACATAGTAATATCGGGGATTTATTTACTCTCATTTAGAGATTTACATGCGTGAAATTTCATTTTATCACATACATGATATCATGTACATGAGAATACATATGATTACTATTGGACGTTATGTAGATTTAATCTTTAAGAGAAATATACAAACGCGATTCACTGAGTACTTATGTACGATTCCGTTTGAAATCAATTTATAGGAGTACATTACATCACTCATACATTCCTGCATTAGCAATAAAAGAGTTGCCGTCCCTTCGAATTAATAGGCCAAGGCAAATATATCATCTATGTCGATGAAATAAATTGTAACTTACGAAAATCGTTTGGATAAGCGAAAAAAAAGACTTCGTTGCTATATTTTTTATGGATTAAATCTACATATCGTCCAATGATAATCTTACGTAGTAGCATGTATATACGATTTCATTCATGTGATGAAGGGAAATTTCACTCATATAAATCTCTTTTTAAGCGTAAATAATTCCTCGATACTTCTATTTGTATGTGTAACATAAGATTACCTTCTGAACATAAACATTTGAATGGACCCAAACTGCCACAAATGTAGAATTTTAAAACAACTTCAGTGAGTAGCATAATAAGAAGTTTTTATCATTGACTTGTATCATTTACGCCTCTCAACGATCTGAATCACACTCTGCCTCCTGATGCTGGATCCTTAGCACATTTTACGATGGCTTGTCTTTAGATTGCTACACCGGACACCGGAGGAAATTTTATGTGTTCCTTGCTGAAAGGAAAACGATTGTCTTGCTCTTTACACACCAAAGAGACATATTTAATACAAAAACGCTCAAATTCACGAGTGATTACGTCAATTTTTTCTCAACTTTGGGTTAGTTTAATTTGAATTTGACGGATTAAGTTGACCTTGACTTGGATTAAGTTGACCTTGACTTGGATTAAATTGACCTTGACTCGGATTAAATTGACCTTGACTTGGATTAAATTGACCTTGACTTAGATTGATTTGAAATGAAAAAGGTGAAGCCTTGATAGTTCCTACCCCACTAAAACAGATTTTTGATATTTTCACAATGAGAACTGCAAGCATTTAACGGTTAGAAGTATCTGCAGTTTCAAGCTATTACGTATTAAAAAATGTTTGCATGTTTTTTTACTATAGTGAAATAGCTACTAAAGTTTATCATTGATGACTTGGTGTTTATTTCCTAACGAACATTAAAATCGCAAATCTTTTGCAATGGTAATATGCTTGCAGGTTTTATCGTAAAAATAACAAAAAACTGCATTAGTGCGGTCGGAACCATCATGACTAGCGCTAACATTGACGCGCACGAAGTATCCTGCTCTGAGTATTAAAGTTTCTGTAAATTCTTATAGCTCGAAAACTATTGAGTTTTGGCATTTTATCATTGGTGAAAATAGATTTATTTTGAGTTTTTGTACCTGTGATTGAAATTTGTCCGCACAAAAAAAATATCCTATATAGTGTTGATAATTCTTATCAAATAAAATGTCAAGTGTCTCCTTAAACAAATAAATGAATAAGTAAATTTGGGTATTTCCTGTGCATAACTTCTATATTATAACAATGTTCAATTCAGTTTCGAGCAAATAAAATTGGTTGGTCTGTCTTGGTTGGTTGGTTGGTCTCTCTCTTTCACGCTCTGAAAGGATGCGTAATGATCGTATCTGTGATCAGAGTTTCATCAGTGCACAAACACAAGAATATTTTAATCGTGGCTATTATGAGGATGGATTAATTTATTTGACGTTCACATCTGGAAGATTTGTACAACGACAATATCGAATCCCGTCATTTATGACGGGTCGTGTACACTATCATATATATACTGAGAGGTGTCTTCTGAGTAGGCAAAGGGAGCAATGCATACAATGCATAAGCATAGATAAGCATCAAAATTTTTTCTTTTCCCAAGTATGCTTCGACTCAACTAAATTACAATAGTTGATTCAATTACTATGTTGAAAATCCCCAAAATTATGATATATCATATAAACATGTAGATAAGGTAGACAAGATTTGCACACCGTATTTTCTTCTCTGTACCTACACTATGCGGGATAACAACGCATAAAATGACATATTATAGCTCAACGCTTTTTTATATCTCGGCTATAATAGGTAAAAGTTATTCTGCTTTCGTCGAAGGGGTCTGGCGTTTTCGAAACGTTTTGTTTACGAATAAAACTTACCATTAATTTAATCAATTCCTCATGAGACAGCCATTTGTTTAGTCAGACTAAATCTTAAATGAAAAGAGCAGTCATAATTCACAATACCCTCAAATAGGTCATGACCCAGAGATGGAGGTAACCCAGGCTGACTAACATGATAACATGACAGAACATTAAATACAGAATTTAATTGAACACCTCTGACATAGTTCACTCTTTTTGAAAGCCCCAACAAGATCTAATTTGTAACTTTCAACTGTTTCACGTGGTCAAATAGTCAATGGATTCTGCTCAATATCTTATCCTGAGTAAAGAAATACCTACAAAATATTTGTGTGAATCCTCCAACACATAATGAGGGCCAAAGTTGTCTCCAGTAATACAGTGAATGGTACCTCTGACCCTGTTTCTGCTGAATTTAGTCTTAATTTCTTGAAATCCTGCAGGTCGTTCACCCAATATTCAAAAATAGCCTCCTACCCAAAATAGCTGAAAATTTTTCCTGTTTATTGCTAAACCAGAATGGTATGATCAGCATTAGACCTTAAACTTGAGTAAAGCATATTGCAAACCTCGAAAGCATCTTGGTGGAGAACAAGTTTAAGAAAATTTAAACAATTTTTTAAACAATTTAAACAATTTATTTACCACAGGTGATACAGAGGTAGAATGTTTCTTAAGTCTAGTACAATGGTCAAATTTGAGTATAGCTACCTGTGGGCCCGAATAAGTTCAGCGACTTCTGGG